>JAASAO010000434.1:0-24967 GCA_017311375.1 Mytilus coruscus | reverse complement strand
ATACACGAGTAAAGAAATGCAAATCAACCTTTTCATGCAGTGTTGTAACAAGTGTAACTGAAACAACAGTATCTATAATACTAAAATAACGAGGTCCAATTTGTTAGCCGTCATGGGGTAAAACGACAAATCAAAGAATTCAACTTTATATATAGCTTATATAGGACAATGGTGTTGATTAAAAATTATACCACTCCAGACCCTTTTGTTTTCCACATAATTAATATTGCCAATAATTAACAAGTTCGGGTTGAATCCGATACCGATACCAATAGTATATTCACCTGTTACCTATTACCTTATCTGTACGTTCCGCATCTGACAGGCGCACCACCAAACGGTGTACTTAGGTGTCAGACCACCAATTACTCCTCTAATTTAGAACGTATGTAAAAGTAGCCCTACTCTGACACAAAATAGTGCTTTGATGTCCTTGTTTACTTAAACTAACCATCAAATTTGCAGAAATGAAACTTTGGTGAAAGAAATATATTTAGACCATTTTGAGCCAAAATTTACTTGTTCATGAGTTTGCATTAAAATTGAGGATTAATGCTCCATAGTATACTAATTTAAGATTTCCAGAAACCAGGGTTATTTTGGAGTTCCTCTTTGAAGGTCAGTTTTTGTTAGAAGGCTTTAAAGGTATGTTGAAAATTGGCATGCAGAAAGCTGATACATGTACAATTCAGGATATACCTGGTTTCTATGAAGTTAAACTTAAGGTAAAATATTTAGAAAGCTGTGAAAATTGCAAAATTTGGTTGAACAGATAGGGATATTTAATTGGTGGTCTGACACCTTTAGGATTTTCTATATACACGGGTCATAATCAAAGAATTCAACTTTATTTATAACTAATATAAGACAATGCTGTTGATTAAAATTACTCCATTCCAGGCCCTTTTGTTTTCTAAATAATTAATATTACCAATTATTGATAAGTTCCAGGTCGATGGGTTCAAACAGAAAGATTTTGAAAGCAGAGAAAACTGTGCATCTTATAATCAGCATGACTTTATCAGATGACAATACCAATACTAAAATCCAGGCTAAAATAAGGCTTACACATAGTTATATACTTTAATTCAGTCACGGACCCGCAATATCACGGTGTGTTCTAGTATTATATAAAGAGAAATAAAGAGAAATTTATATCATGTATATTGGTCATGATTTGTAAAACTCAGAATTGTCAAGTAAATTTAAAACACAATTCAAAATGTTCAGAATATGTCAAGCCATACTGAGAAAATAAGAATGTCGAGAATCTGTCGAGAAATTTCAAGACAGTATTCAAATGTCAAGAATTTGTCAAGAAATTTTAGGACCATATTCAGAATGTCAAGAGCTTGTCGAGTAAATTTCATACAAATTTAATATAAATGAGAATTTGTCAAGAAAATTAAGACACAAGTCATACATATTGAGAATGTCGAGTAATTGTTCATGCAATTCAAGACACAAAATTGGTCTTTTCAGACTTTTGGACTTTTGTAGTGCATGTTTCCAGGACCTGTTAAATTGGAATAGCATATGGCTAAGGTCGATGTGGAATTCGGTTGGTGTCTCGAATAACCTGTTTAGGTTAGCACCTTTGGCAACTCTGATGTATAAAATGTTGAGAGTTTGATACTCCATAGCTAGATAGCTGTTCAGAGCTGGATTGTCATTATGTTTACATGGGTAATTTTTGTTTGTTTGTTAAATTTTCCCATATCCAGGATTTAGGGGTGGATATTTTAGATACCCTGTGTCATAATTGAGTTAGTAAAGGCGCTGCTAGTCTTCCCTGGGGAGTTTGTAAGATTTTACAGTCGTTCTTTGTCGGAACTGTAGTTCCTCCTTTTAAGGTGGAGGGGTGGAGGGGTGTTGTGTAATTGCCCTGTAGCATTAGGGGTTTCCCAGCCTGTCGTGAGGGTACTGGTACAGCACCGAGGAATCCGAAGGGACACATGACACAAGGGTCACAGTTGGGTACTCTCAGCCTCTACTCTTACCTCCTCTCTACCACGGGACGAGCAGGCAAGGAGCCATAGATTTAGGACCTGATGGAGGTTAGCAGGAATTAACACCTAGTAGGAAGGTAAAGGCACTCACACTAAGCATAGCTTGTATTAGCCCCTGGGTAACCATAGAGCCCAGTGAGACAGGCCAAATAACACTTTAATTATTCGAGTGCACCGACGACTTTTGCAATGTTTAAACAAATATGAATGCAAAACTTTGATGATTTGAAATAATTTATATAAATATTGTTGTCGGATCGTATGTTTGCCCTGTGTTTTAATTGTCTATTCAAGTTTCAGACAAACAAATCTATTAGTTTATAATAAAAAAACCTATGGGTTGTTGTACAACTGAAAAATGATTAATGTTGCGAATAATTTTTATTATACCTGTCAACCTTTAATGATGGCAACACTATTTAAGAGTAAATAAAGTATTTTAAGGGGTTAACTAGACAAAAGGCCTACTTGGTCCATTAATAAAGCATACGAAGACATTAAACATTACTTTAAAGCCTTACAACTATTTAGAGGGAAAAACATTTGTCAAAATGACAACATTCGCTTGTGGGGCTAGTTACTTATTAATCATCAATCATTATCAATATAGTAAACTTCAATATCTTTGCTATCACCCTTTTCGTGCCCCCAAAACTCATTAAACCCTTTTGGAACCTCTATTTTCAAAGCAAAGTTCTTGGATATCGAGTGCACCATATGCTATTGTAGAAAACATTGAATTATTAATGTGAGGAGTTATATACAGATACAGGTAATATCTTCTTAAAACTACATGCAGACGATGCGAATTACTATACTTCAACCAGAGGTTTCATGTTAGATTTATACATTACTGTGTATAAAACAGCAGTTCCTGTTTCCGTACAAGTTACGCGTTCGTTAGTTCGTTCGTCAATATCCTGGTCATCTCTAATAAAACGTGTTATTTTTAAGCAAAGGGTTGTCATTATGACCCTGTATCAGGCTTTTCATTAAGCATGTTAAGTTATCAGTGTTATAGTAACAGCAAATCATACCATATCTGAATTTAAATGTCAATGTTAAAATCGTTAAAATCAAACTAAACCTCAATTTTGTAACGAAAATACCATTTTAAAATTAAAAGGAACGATCCAACGGTTCTAATGATAATGCCCGGACCCTGGTTGAAAGTAAAAGCCCTCCAGGAAAACGTATTATACTAAATCTTTAATACTCGGAATGTTCCACAGACAATGTCGTTTACGGAATTGAACGTACTTTGTGTGGACTACTTTATGTTGCTGAAATTCAACAAACTTTGCGTAAAAGGATGAATCAACACTGATGTGATATTAAAGATCCGCAATTCAGGGTTCTTTATAGCCATTTTAATCAACCATGATCCTTCTTTATCTATGAAAGTACGCATCATCGAGAAAATTTATCACCACACCAATAGCCCTATATAAGTACTCTTTCCGAAAAGACAGAAAACATTTGTGGATAAGGGAACTAGGTACTGTAATGCCATATGGTTGCAATGGTAACATTAAAGGAGTAGGAAATTTGTCAAGTCCAGCCTACAGTGATGTAAATGTAATGAGCCTATTTAATACTACTTTAAGACACAAACGTAGTCAGGGCAAACACATTACCATCGGCCTAATATAAAAAGTCTTCAAAATCTAGATCGCCCTCTAAGAGCTTTGATGACCTTCTTTACATCTTCATCATCCGCTAGGGTTACATTACATTAGAACTATCCTTTTCACTGCCTGTTACTTTTCTAAAATGTTTGAGAATTATGCACTTGACAAAGGATGCATAAATACATTTTCTCCAATATACAGACTGGTCAGTATAATTTGTGTTAGCTCTTTTCCGTCTTTTAAACCAGTAAGATCGGAACCTTTATATGAGAAAAGAGGAAATTCCTTCTTGTTCAGTTTACCAACAAAGGAATTGATGCAATCAACATCAGCAACGTTCTACATCACAAGGAGGTAAAACTTAAATTCCACTTTATTTTCAAAATCAGTCTGTTTCTATTGTATCCTAAGTTACACCAAAACCATTGCATCTAAAGTATTTAACTATAAAAGCATTGCAGGACCTTGATTTAGAACAATACCTGAAAACCTCTGACATGTGACTGTTCCCACTCGCCTTATATTTACAGCCCCTCTGGCCATGTTATTACTGGGGATCTAAACATAATTCAACACAAACATCTCCGAAAGGTGATATCTCATGGTCCTAAGTTTAGAGAACACCAACACATCAATTGGAACCATAACTTCAAAATAATTATGGATTCCATTGAAGACTACGACAGAGCATGGGCTAAACGAGAAGAAGTTGAACTGGACACTTTGTCAGAATGGGTCAAATCAATCAGGTCTCTGATAAAACGTCTCATTCATAAGTTGAAAACTGTGTGAATGATCGACCAAAGTCCGTTTTCAGAGACAAAGAGGCTGTGAAATGTCTATCATCTCTTCACGATAAGTATGTTGTTGTTCCTGCGGACAAAGCTTCAAATAATATTGTCTTTGTATTAAATCGTACTACCGAGTGTTCTAAAAGAATTAGGAATAAATAAGCACTCAGGTAATCCCACATATGATTTGACAAGAACGAGATTTTGTCGAATCATAAGTCCTTCATGGCGTCGATGGTCATTACATTGATCAGCCAATTGGAGGATTTACCTTGTTTGTATTGGATACCTAACCTTCACAAAATTCTTACAAACAACGGTACATTGCCGACTCATCTGCATGTTCGACGAAAGAATTGTCCATTAGATTGACAAAATTCTGTCCCAGTAAAGAGGGTCTTCAGAAATACTATGAAACTGTTTACTCGCGTAGTGGTATTAACCATATGTGGATTCTAAAAACTCTAAAGAACTTCTGGAAAATTTTAAATCTCGATCTTCTCTGAAATTAGTTCTATCAAAACTGATGATTTTCAACCCTGTATTCCGCCATTCCCAAAAAAACTTAAAAATAATAAATTTTTAAATAAAAACTTTTTTTTGATACCATACGGCATGTCTTATTAATAGGAAAAAAAAATAAAACATGCTGTACACAGAGGAACAAGCAATTAGTATGATGGAGTTTTTATTGACAACATATTTGTTGAATTTGAGGTAGACTTTTCAACAAATTGTCGGCATTCCTATGGGAACGAACTCTGCCTCTCCTTGTCGACCCTTTTTATTTTCATATGAGTCAGAGTTCCTTCAGACACTTGTCAAAACAAGAAGATCAAAGAAGTCAGATTATCTAATTTCACATGCAGATATGGGATGATGGTCTTTTTAACAAACTTTTCTGATTGGGTTCCATTAATTTATCCTGCAGAACTAGAAATTAAAGAAACAACAGACACGCTTCCTCTGTCTCATTTTTAGACTTATACCCGAATTTGACATAAGCGGTCATCTCAGTACAAGAATCTATGACAAACGAGACGATTTTAAATTTGAAATTATTAATGTCCCCACCTTAGTAGCAATATACCAACTTCACCTGCAGATGGGATATACATTTCCCAACTCATTTGATATTCTACTACTCAGACTTTGTTCAACGTCACCAGTGTCTAAGCAGAAAGTTGATGAACTAGGGTATGTCAAAGAACGTTACGTTCTTTTCTAAAAATGTTCATCGGAAGATACCAAGACCTTGTTGATAAATATTCCGAATCAACTTCACAAATAATACACGATAGTCTTGAAGTATAGATTCTAGGTACTGACGTTGTTTATCATCGTAATAACGTGTTATATTATTCTTTTATTTGTCTTTGTAAATTATTACTGTTTTCTATTTTTGGCCATATCTATTTGACGTGGCTCTGTACTTGTACATCCCGTCATTGTGTTATTGTGCTATGGTAAATTTTGTATTCTTCTTTCGTTTTTGCTTATGTGCTTTGTCAATATGACTTTTTTTTTTTTTGTTGGCATATTTGCTTGATTTTGTAGTGATTCATTTGACGTGGCTCGGTACTTGTACATCCTGTCTTTGTGTTGTTGGGCTATGGAAATTTTTGTATTCTTGTCTTTCGTCTTTGCTAATGTGCATTGTCTATATGCCTTTTGTTTGTCTCTGTTGACATATTTTTGTTTTTGTAGTAATTAAGATTATAACACAATGTTGACTGTTTCCTATTTTTGACATTTTACCTATTACTTGGTTTGTTTTGTTCACAATCGTTGTCGATATAATGGAATTTTATGCCACAGTCATACAAGTGAGAGGTTTAGCTATAAAACCAGGTTTAATCCACCATTTTCTAATAAGAAAATGTCTGTACCACGTCAGGAATATGACAGTTGTTATCCATTCGTTTGATCTGTTTGAGCTTTTGAATTTGCCATTTACTCAGGGACTTTCCGTTTAGAATTTTCATCGGAGTTCGGTATTTTTGTAATTTTACATTTTGCTGATATAATATTTCAAAATATTAATATTTTTTTTTTTATAAAAAAAAAATCTGCTGTAAATTATATTCAATATTACAATAACCGATTTAGTTTAACGGTAAACGTATACTAAGGTCACCCTTCGAACAACAGAGCATCCTTTAACGCACGGACAAGTTTCGTTCAAAAGACCTACGTGGACGTTTACGACTTGTGTGTTAAATTTTTCGTTATATTCACAAACGATTCAGTAAATGTTGTGGTAACTGGTTTCACGGTTCCGTTAGTATGCAAGGCATGCGTAATTCATGTGTGATGCGTATTTCTGAAACAGTCCGAGACCCGTAATTTTGTTAGTCTGTTAATTGCAAATTATATAAATGAAATGAACGGACTTACAGTATGAAATTACAAGACTTAATTGTATAAACGTGCTAATATAAAACTAAAATTCAAAGAATTATCGCTTACAAACGTAAGTAAATTTTCCTTAAAGTCATTGATCAACTCAGTTAAAATTTATGCTTGGAAAACAACCATCCTTTTAACATGTTTAACCTGCATAATATGAACGTTTCGTAAGGCTTCGTTGCACTAGATTCTGGTCAAATGCTAATTTCAAAACTTACACATTGATTGCATTGCAATTTCATCCATATATTTAATACTCATTTCCTGTCGCGATGAAAGATGGCGATTTTTTTTCATTTCTTATATGCATACAGCCACTTTATTTGAACTTTGGGCATGGTTGTCTCATTGGCAATCATACCACATCCCCTTATTTTACATACTTGTGTCTCCTTTTATCTAATAGCAAACACGCAATATTATCAGTTCTAAATTGCATTCATACAATAACGGTGTAGTACCGTCTTGTCTTGACAGGTTTTTTTATGCTTGTTTTGCAAAAGAAGTTCAAATATATCAATATGTCCATAAACAAGCAAAACGTGAAGGAGATGAGCTTACAACATCAAACGTGTAATCGTCTGATTTTATTCGACCGTGTTGTTTTCTTGTTTATGATGAATGATTGCATTGTATTCAACCCTGTGTTCTTAAAGTAACCATGGGTTTTAATACGTCTATATGTTACACTTTGGTAAATTGGGAAGCCGATATTCGTTCTCATTGATAGATTTGCTTTATTAGAAATTTATAACATGCTATTTCTGTGTTATTATCCTGGCAAGCGACTCTTAGCAGTAGTAGACAAAATTACTTGATGTTGGTATGAGTGATTGTGTATAATGATATATATTATATGTTATTGACTGCTTGAATTATATTTAGTAATAATTAATAAGCCACGTTCCACCGATTGCCCATGTAAAGTTATGGTGTTTGTTTTTGATCAAATAGTAAAGTTTTTATTTTACATTTGAACTTTAAAGGTGTTCAAATTAAACTTGATGATTAAACTTTAAAATTTCCAAATTGGATACGACAAACCCTTCTATGGTAAAAGCAAGAGGCTGAAAATTGCGTAAAACACCAATAACCAATCAATTAATCATTTACATTTTTTCATTGAAGAAACGTTTAATACAACTAGTGAAAAAAAAAAAAAAAAAAAAAAAAACATTAATTTAATGTTTATAGTAGTCTAATTCATTTCTTAGTCAAAATGTGACAATTTGGAAATAATGAAAACCGCAACCAGTGAATGTATATTTATCAATTAAATTTAATTTTAAGACAATTATTAACAAGTATGAGTTATCATCCAACTTTATTGATGACATTTGTTTACCTTAAGGATCAGAATGTAGTCTTTCCCATTTGATATACATAGTGTTTACTCTGTTTTAAAGATTTTGTTTATTTTGACCACATCATGATTAAATAGCTGTTACTTTGGTATACAATCATATTATAATTAAAGTCATGATTAATCGTCCTATTGTCAAATAAAAAAAAAAAAAAAAAAAAAAAAAATATTTGATTGCAGATGTATCGCTTCAACTGGTTGTCTCTAAAATATAAAGCTGTTTCCAGTAAACATTCGACTAAGACTGAAAAGGATATTGTTTAGGCTTTGATTTTCTTGGAATGCTTGGCAACCCTTATCAAATTTTGTATGGCCAGTGGTGATTTTCCATCATCTCTGCATAACCTGATATTGGCTCCTTTATAGCAAACGTACAATACTATCATGTCCAAGTTTTGCATAAAATAATGGTGTTGTTCCATCGTCCTTCGTCAGAAATTATATAGCAAAAGACATTCAACTATATCTAAATGACCCAAACAAGCAATATGCAATGGAGACGAGCCTGCCATTACATCAAAGATATAATCCTTTGACTTTAAGGGGATACTGTCGAACACTAGGCACCCCTTTTCAAGGACTAAGTTGAATATGTCCAGCTTTAAATTTTCTAATGCTGTCAAAGAACGAATCATCGCTTTAAATGATATTAACCCTTTTTGCAACCGTACATTGGCGTCAGCATTGATTCTAAAAGCAACCGAGTGATTCAATATTTCCATTTGACGATGCTAAGATTATTGCACTTGCACCAGTGTACGTTTTCATATCTACATTTGCTTTATTATCTACCAATAGACGTACCATTTCCGTTTTGTTATTTGCTCCAATAATGCTTCCACTATTTCGGTAAAACCTTCTCGCATGCAATATAAAAGGTGTAATTCCGTTTTATTACACACGTTGATAGAATGATTTTCTTTAAAAGAGGGAAACGATATCTTTGTGACCGTTATAAAATGGGAGGAGTATTGCCATCATCTCTACATTGATTCACATCCACGACATTGCCTAACAGCCAGCAAACAATATCAATATAACCTTCAAACTTACCTATTATGGGATAGCTTCCTGGATTACCCCATTCCTTTTTTGAAAAGTATCCGGTATTTGCCAGTTTCTCTTGTGTTTTTCTAGTTGCATTAAGTAAGTTATGAATTCATTTCTAAATGATTTGTCATTCATATTTGAGTTGGAAACGACTGATACTTTGATTTTGACCAGTCATTCTCTAATCTAAAATACCACCCAAGCTTTCATCAGTTAGGTTAAAGCGAAATCATTTGTACTAAGGTTTTCGATTTTTCCACTTAAACCGTTCATTTATGAAATAGGAATGTGAATGATCTATCAAACATCGAATCATTCTTCCACCGAAGTAATGAGCCAAAAATCAAACATTTTGTCATGGTATACACATAATCACACACCTCAGACCCCCAAAAAAAAAAAAAAATTTTGACCCTAAAATACCTTCATTTAAAGCAAAGACACTAAATTTTACCAAAAAGCAAAAACACCCAAAAAACAGCAAAAAACCTTAAAACACCCAAAAAAAAAACAAAAAAATTTCAAAAACAAAATAAAAAAGGGGAGAACACACCGTGAAAAATTCTGTTGATTCAAGAGAAAAAATTTTTAGAACCCCGAGAAATTAAAGATAGTAAAAAAGCTTTTTGAGTTCCCATAATCCTAGGTAGCATTTTGTAAAATTTCATCCAATTCTGAGCACTTTGAATTTTTTCCATTTTTGTTACCACGGCAACCGGTCATTCGTTTGGGAGACTTAATAATTATTTAAGTAAAATCATAAACTTATTTTAAAACAGTTTAATATATTCATTTTAAATTCTGCATTTCTTCCCACGTGTGGTCATTAAGTACGAATTATCCATGGGACTCAGAGTCTTTGATAACAAAAGGAAGGATTGTATGGGATTGTAAATATATTTACTTTTAAATCGTCCTTTACACTTTCCGTGTAGATTCACGATTTAAATTTCCAAATCAATCAAGCATTTTAATGTTTTTTCATAGTAATTTAAACCCGCAGGTAGTTATTGAAGTGTGTATTTTAAAAACATAATTGATTGCAATATTTTATTCAATAGGACATTGATTTGAAAACATTTACCTAGGTGTTGTTGTCATAACATGTTTATTATAGTTACCGTAAACATTTCAAATTATCAGTGGTAGAATACAGGATTTTAGTAGTTTTGAACGTGAAGTGATATAATTTAACAGATATGGAATCGCAACAATGGAATATTAACCAAAAACAATTGATTAATGAATATAGAATTTACCATAAAAATGGGATTGTTGGTTAACGAAATTGATTCAAATGGACCAACCGAAAGATGGAAGCTACCTAAAAACCTAAACAACGGCTTAGTGACATTTATGGACTGAAAAAGTGAATAAGGAAAAATGACCCTCAAGAACTGCACCAATATCTATCAGACAACATTGCTGATATTAACCACACAATTTCTAGAGAAACATTCGGCAACGCTTATTTGCTTTCTGGCAATGAGAGGAGACGAACATTGTGGATAAATTAAATAAAGGGATACGAAATCTAAAACGGCAGGATGCTCAAACACTTTTAATTTATATTAATTTTGGAAATTTTTAAATTTTACCAAAACCTGGCTGGAAAATGAAAGGAAAGAAGGAAGAATCAAACAATCTTGGTCTGCATGGTTAAAAGAGAAGACAGGGTATTCCGATGACCACGAGGAAGCTATGCTCGCAAAGGTTCTTTACGGATACGAACAATTTTTTCATGGGATTACCTCTAAATTTTATTTTGAGAAAACTAAAAGAAATAGACATCATTACAAATTCCAGAACACAATGCATTCTGAAGAGACCTGTGGCTCTACCAACCACCAATAATCTTTCATCCAAGACGATCACTGACACTGTGATGTGCTGCCCCAGTGACTTTTTCAATGCTATATTTAGAAACGGTTATGTAAAATTTCTCAATCAATTTGTTTTTAATATAGTATATGTGATATTGATTTTCTTATTCCATAAAGGAACATACATGATCATTGGGACAAGTATATTTCCAAAATGACTATTTTCAATGCTATAAAAAACGGTTATGCATAACCGGATAGTTTCCTAATATGATTATTATTGTTTTTAGGTCTTTTTTGTAAAAACGTCACTTTGCATCGTCTTTGTCATCACTTTTGTTTGTCGTCTAATATGAGGTAAATGTACACGAGCAGCATATTTGGCTGAAGTAAATATTCATGAGACAACTATCATGCGTAGCGTCGTTTTTTTTTAAACTCAGTGATCTGTAATTTTGTTCATAAAACCACCTTTAATTTCTTCGCCTTTTAAATCAATTATTCTATAAGTAACAGGGTTTGTATTTAAAACTTTTCAATTAAAATATTTCTTTGGTCCAACGAGTAGTATAACCTTTTCAAATTTACCTTCTTTTTGTTATTCTTACTCTAGCACCTACTTTGAGTTTAGGTTTTTAATTTTCTTTCTTTTCTGGATATAAATTTTTTTAATTCATTTTCTAATTTACTTGCTTTAACAGGTGTCATTTTAATTGAAGAATGTACTGTTTATTATAATTTTAACTAATTTATCCAATATATCATAATATTTAAAAGTTTCATTAGCAGTAAAGTATTTAAACATATGTTGTTTCATTGTACCTATCCAGCGTTCCCCACGCTCTTTTTTCTCATTCTCAGTTGAATATAACTTTATGTTATTTCAACAATTCTTTTACTTGTCGATTATAAAATTCAGATCCTTTATCCGACCAAATATACATTGGTTTTCTTTCTTTAAATAATGTTTTAAATGCTTCACTTACTGTTACCCTGTTTTATTTTTAATGGAACTAACCAACCATTTTACTGAAAATATCTATAGCTGCTAATAAATATTTATAGTGTTTATTTTGTTTTGAATATTGTTGCATATCTATCAAATCAACCGCCCATGTTTGATCTATTGAATTGACATAAACACGTCTTTTAGGAAAAGATTTTACAACTCTATGATGTAATTCATCTGCTAATTTATTTGTTAGATTTATTTTAGACATTTTAAATATAACTAAAATTGTTTCTTAAAAATGGAGGCAAAAGGATAAAATTTTATCCAAGCAAGGAGATTCATATAAACTTGTTTTGACAAAAAATATAAACATAAAGCAAGTATTTATGTATTTAATTATAAAATTAGTCTAAAGGATGAAAAACCAGAAACATTTACAAATGCTTTTGATCACATGATAGATTATTCTATAAAAGATTACCCTAATGGAAGAATTAAAATAGTACCTATTCATGAAATCATAATTGCTAAACATAAAAGCTGGCCTATAAGAACATATAATACAGTTAAAAAGTTATTCATGGATCAAATGGAAAGATTATTAAATAGTGCTGAAGAATTAAATTTAGAAGAAGTTATTTTGAAGTTACTATTATACCCAATAAAAGAGGAAAAGGTAAAGCTTTTAAAATATTAGATGCAATAAATAAAAGTAGTATCATACAAAAAAAATAATGATACAATATGTTTAGCAAGAGCAATTGTAACTTCTTTAGCTTCAAAAAGTTGTTAGAAAATTTTACAAACTCACAATTAAAACACATTAAAGAGGGTAGACCATTACAAAAAGAGTTGCTGAAAATTTACATGAACAATCAGAAGTAGAAATAAAAAAAAGGAAATGATTTGGAAGATTTAAAATTTTGAAAATTATCTTGATATGAGAATAATTATTTTTACATCAAATAGTACAGAACATATTTTATATAATGGTAATGAAGAATACAACGAACAAATATATTTATATTATCATGATGAACATTTTGATACAATAACAAACATAACAGGATTTTAGCAAAACGTAGATTTTGTAAATTATGTTTAATTGGTTATACTGAACAACATACATGTAAAGATAATACAGTAACAACTATTAGAAAACAACTTGTTTGTGAAAATGTAATAAAACATATACAGGTAAAACCATAAATGTGGTGAAAAATATGTTTAATATGTTACGAAAAATACACGGAAAGTAATGAAGAACACTTATGTTATATGAAACCATCAGTACCAAAACAAGTAAAAATAATAATATATATATTTTGATTTTGAAGCAAATCAAAAACAGGAATACATATAATGAATTTTTGTATAGCTTACGATTTAGAAAATATTTACTGTTTTAAAAATAACTATGTAAAAGTATTTAAATGTGATTTCAATATTGATGATTTAAACTTGTTAGAATTAGACATAGATGATTGTTTTAGTGATGTAGAAAAAATTAAATATGAAACAAATTCTGTAATAGACAACTTTTGTAAATATTTCTAAGAGACAAATTTAAAGACTACACTTTTATTTCACATTATGGAAAAGGTTATGATATGCAACCGATTTTAGGATACATTGTAAAAATAAAATTGAACATAACATAATTTCTTCTGGACTAAAATTAACAGCTATGTTTATTAAAGGAATAAATTTAAGATTTATAGATTCAATAAATTTTACATTGTGTGGATTAGCTGCTTTCCCAAAAACATTTGGTTTTGAAGGTAACAAAGGATACTTTCCACATTATTTTAATACAACAGAAAACCAAAAATACAAAGGTAAATATCCTGATAAAAATATTATGGTTTTGATACTATGACTACCAAAATAAAAAGAATTTGACAAATGGTATGAAACAAAAAAGATAAAAAATTTAAATTCTATAAAGAAATATTTTATTATTGATTTTTGGATGTTTTAATTTTGTCAAAGGTTGTACATTGTATAAAAATTATTTTAAATATAACCAATAATTGTATTGATCCATTTCAATATATTACAATTGCTCAATGTTGTACAAAATATTTAAAACATTAATGTTAACAAATGAAACAATTGAATTCACAAAAGATGACAATTAAAGAAGTACATTCACAAAAATCAATACAATGGTTAGAGTATATTTCTTTAGAATATGGTATAATGATTCAACATGCTAAAAGAGCAGGTGAAAGAAATTATTCATTAATAATAAATGTTATAAAGTCGATGGTTATTATTATGATAGAGAAAATAAAATGCGTAATGTTTATGAATTTTTGGATGTTATTGGCATGGATGTACAAAATGTTATAGTCCTGAAGAAATATGTAAAATAGAAATAAAAAACTATGAAAGAGTTATATGACCAAACTAAAGAAAGACTTAAAACTATTGAAGATTATCTAAAACCAAATGTAAAAATTCATACAATATGGAATGTGAGTTTGATCAACAAAATATCCTGAAGTTGATCCACATTTAAAACCTATTGATAAAAGAGATGCATTTTATGGAGGAAGAACAGAAACTATTCAATTATACAATAATCTTTCTGATTTAAAAGGTAGATATGTAGATTTTTGTTCTCTGTATCCATCAGTAAATAAATATTGTAAATATCCTATAGGACATCCTATTACATATACAGATATTTCTGTAGATGATTATATAAAAATAATTATTTCGGAATAATGAAATGTAAAATATTACCACCTAAAGGATTGTATCACCCTGTTTTACCTTATAAACAATTAACTAGTGATAATACACATAAATTACTTTTTGGATTATGTAGAACATGTATGAATAAAATATCTTTAAATGTAAACACATAGATGATCCTACTTTAAATAAACATGATAAAATACATGAAATAAAAAGATGTAAAGAATGTAAAATATTAAAAATGAAAATGTATACATTCTAATGAGGAAAGAGTTATAGTAGGAACTTGGTCTACAATAGAAATAGATAAAGCAATAGAAAAGGTTATAAATTACAAAAATATATGAACTAGAACATTTTGAAAACATCTACAGAATATTTAAACTTTATGTAGATACGTTTATGAAATATAAACAAGAAGCTTCAGGATGTAAATGTGATCCTAAATATTGTAAACCTGATTGTGAGAACGATAAAGAATGTAAAACCAAAATACAATATATCATAGATAATGCTGCTTATAATCTAGATATTGACAAAGTTAAACACAATTCGGATTAAGATTTATAGCTAAAATATGTTTAAATAATTTATGGGGACATTTTGGTATGGAGATAATTTTACAAAAAGAATATTGTTTTACTTTAGAACATATAACTAAAATAGTATTTAATGAAAAATATAAAGATATAAGTACCATGATATTAGATGAAAATATTGTATTAACTGAATATAAAGAAAGAAGAATATTCTAAACCTAATCCAAGTGTAAATGTTTATATAGCTTTATTTACAACAGCACATGCTAGATTAAAATTATACGAATTATTAGATATTCTACAAGAAAGAGTTTTATACATGGATACAGATTCTTGTATTTACAATGATGATGGTTCTGAAGCATGTAAAAAAGTAGAAAATATGATGGGAAGTAAATTAGGTGATTTAACAGACGAAATTGTTTCAAAACACAATGCTAATCACATAAAACAATTTATATCTGCTGGTCCAAAAGATTATTCAATGAAACTAGATACAGAAAAACTAGTTAGCTGTTGTAAAGGTTTTAGATTAAATGCTGAAGTTGAAGAAAAGATTACATTAGATAAAAAAATAAAAATAGTTACTGATGAAAATGAAAAATATGAAACTGTAAAATATGACAACATAAAATAGGAAAAGATCATCAACTTAAAACAGTTAAACAAGTTAAAGCTTATGATTATATGTTTGATAAAAGAATGGTATGTTATGAAAATGAAAATCTAATTAGAAGTTTTCCTTATGGATATTAAAAATATATAATTTAAATTTTTATTTTAAAATGATTGAAGCTTATACCGAGAAAGATGATCCTTATGCTAGAGTTATATTAGGAAAAATAAAATTATCAAATTATCAGATATGTTGTTTAAGAGATGATGGAGAATGTCCTTTGACATCAAAACAAATGGAAGTAATGGAAAAGTTTAAAGGTAAAAAGTTATCTAAGTTTCCTCCTGGTTGGGATGCTTTCATTAGACCTGACAAAATTTATGAATATGTTTTTGAAAACCATGTCCTGAAATTTAATTTATTTTGTTATTTCTTTATAACCCTCTTTAAAACTTTAATCAAAGGAATAATATTTTAGATTTAAATGTATCATTTTCTTCAAGGTAATCATCGCTTCGCTCGCTTATTTTAACTTCCAAACAACAAAACCTGTTAAAACCATTCCACCAACAACAAATGCAATTTCTATTTTTTGATCTTCTGATGGTGTATAAAAATCACTTAGTTTAGGTTTGGGTGATAATGGAGTTAATTGTTTACTTGTAATGTAATAGTATTGTTTCATTGCTTGGTCAACATCTTCAAAAGTATGTTCGGCATGATGTTCCTTTTGTAATTGTTCATTGATGAAATCTAATCTTTGTGTTCTTCTTTTATTCCATTCTTGTTGTGCTTTTTCTAATTTTTCTATAGCTTTATCATGTCTTATTTTCTCTTCATTTGCATTACTACCCATATGTGAAAATAAATAATTACTCCCGAAAATGCAAAAGCATTTGTTATTGCCCCAAGCATCATTGCTAAAGCACTTGCCATTTTATAAAAACAAAATAAAATAAAAAGAAGCGGTTCCTTTTATTACTTCATGATATCAGCAGGTATAATACCTTGCTTAATCAACATATCTTTTGTTGCCATTGCAAGTAATATATCAATGGATAACATTACAACATCATTTACATTAAAATCTACTTTTGGTGCTGGTCTCCTTAGTACCTTTTTACCTATTTCTGCATATCCAACTGTTAACAATGTTTCCACTCCAGCATGATATAACATATTTGCTATTTGTTTTCCGTCTTTTGGTGTTGACATTTTATATATTAAATTTTAAATTCTCACTTTGTTCGCTCAATTAAATTCAAAAGGATCAATTTCTTTCTTTTGTTTTCTGGTTTTTCTGGTTTTGTTATTTCCTTACCCACCACGATTTCTTTAATCATTTTTCTGGTTTCTTACTTTGGTTATAAAAACAATCCCAATCCAACAATACCTATAGAAAAAGTGCAAATTTGTAATCAACTTTGGAACCGGAGTTTCTCTCAACCGAAGGGTTTGATTCACAATCTGTTTCTGTATCAGAATCTTTTGTTATTTGTGGTAAGTCACTTTTTCACTAGCCATTTTAAATTTTGCGTTTTCTTTTTAATTTTCTTCTTTTTTCTTAATTCAGCTTTCATTTTTTTGCTTCTGCACCTTTTTACCAGCTGCTACTCTTTTGGGTCTTTTGGTTTGGGTTTTGAATATTTCTTTGAAGGGGACTGAGTGTATCTCGCTCGCCTGTTCGCTTCGCTCGCCAGTTTCTTCTTGTTTAGAATTTTCATTCATCATTTTTATGTCATTATTTTCATCTTTATTTTTAAAATCAATAGAAGCAAGTGGTTCGATATGTCTTGCTGTTGTTAACATTGCAGTAAAAGGAGCAAGATACATTCCATATTTATAATACAGTTCACAACATATGTTAGTTAAACCGTGATTGAGAAAAGGATCTTCCTTCAAGTCTTGTATTAGTTTTGGTGGATCGACAACTTTGAAATACTTTGATACACCCATAACATATAAATTTATAAAGAGTTTCCTAATGTCTTAGTCATACTAGCTCCTAATCTTGCTTCATATTTACAGTATAGTTTGTCTATTTGTTCTGTTGTCATTTTGTCAATATCTGACAGTTGTAATTCTTTACCAAGATATTGTTTACTATTCCCACCAGCAACAACAGATGATAATCTCGCGTTTTTTTCTTGTTTATCATCATCAATATTTATATTTTCGACAATATTTTCGCTCAATAATTCTTCGGCATTCATTTTATATGTTTCAAAAACGAAAATAATTTATTTTAATTTTACAAAACTAAATACAAAATAACCCACTAATGATAATACTGCAGTATTTGTTATAATTGTTAATATTTCTAATAGCATTGCTTTTTTATTGCTTATATTTGCTAAATTACTAAAGCATTACTAAAGAATTGCTAAAGCATTACTTGAGAATAGCTTAAGAATTGCTTAAGAATTGCTAATCAAGTAACCAAAATCGGTAGGTTGATCTGTCTTTAATATTAATTTACGATGTTTCTTTTTTAAGTTCTTCCTTTATTCTTTGTCTTTCTTCTAATGTAGGAATAACATCATTTCTCTTAGACAATTATCAAAACTATCTCTATCTTTTGTGTAAAACATGCACAACCATTTTGTTTGTTCTCTTAAGTCTTTTAAAACAGAGTTGTATCTCTGTGAAATAACCCACACTGATTGTTCCGCGTGTCTTCCTGAAAATGCAAGCTCAGACAGCATATCTTTTTCTTTGTTAGTTCTTTTGTTGCACTGCAGTCATCAATAATATATAATGTTGGATAACCAGCATATTTTTAAAAACATTCTAAGTAATTCTTGTAGTTTCTCTTCTTCTTTGACAATGGGATTAACAATTATTGGATTTTTGTTTTGGTTTTTTAACATCACCAATCCATTCACGATTTTTGTATGCTTTGTTCCATTGAATGGTTGGACAAAGTATGACTATATGTTTAAACACATGACAATATTCCTTTTCTAATAAATCAAGAACAAACTCTGTTTTTCCACATCCAGTTTGACCACATATAATAGCACAATGTGGATATTTTGGCAACTCCATTTTTAAATAAAATAAACTAAAAAACTCTATAGCTTTGCTCGCTTACTAGTAATCAACATTTTTAAATCTGCCATCTTCAAAATTAATTTGTGCATCTTGTATGACAAACAGATAGACATTTATTGATTTATTTGCTCCTGCTGTTTTAGTTATTTGGATTGTTATACCTTCAGAGGCATTTTCAATTCTTCTACCTGAACCGTGTAGTGAGTTATCATCTGTTGAACGTAAATCTAACCATAATGCATAATTAGTTGTAAGATATTTTTCTAATGTTGTATAAGACAAATTTAAATCTTTGCAAGTATATTTGTTTCTTTATTTCTTTTTGAATTTAAAGCAAAGAATTTATTTATTTCATCCCACTGTTGATATGCTTTCATTCCTTGACTGTATAGCTGATTTGGAATACCTTCTATTGTCATTTCTACTTTTGTTATATTAGGATTATAATAAGTTTCAGTGCTTGTTCTTTCAGGATCTTCGAACAACATTAGAATTCCTTTCATACTTCTAGCTGGAACATTTAAATTGATATTCCACAATGTATCAGATTTGTTTTGGTTATTTTCTATGTCTTAGTATTCTATCGTACAAAATAACCATCTTACCATCAACTTGTTGTCTTATCTGTCTTGCTAATTCTGCATCGGAAACCATATCAAATTCTAAACAAATGTTTTTAATTGTGTAACTTGCATCTGTATCTGTAGATTTAATAACGTTGCTATAATTATTAAATGTAAGTTCATATTCAAGTCTATCACCAAGACCTGATTGATAAAAGGCATATGAGTTTCTAATAGTTCAAAATCAAGTGGGATACAAAATCTGTTTTTATATGCTAATGCAATTGCTTCATCACCCGTATCATTTGCTTTATCACCTACACCAACTCTGTGTTTTAACATGTTTGCTTCACCAATACCTTGGTATGCCATATTTGTTCGTTCAGATGAAGATTTCCACAAATCGGTATAACAATGATAAATATCACTATCATCAATTGACATAATTTCATTTCCACTTATACGAATTGTTGTTTTTTTAACTATTGCTCTTCCTATGTTTGGATATATGGTTGCATTGTCGTCTGTAGATGATGTAAGATCTATCTCAAATGCTAATCTTGTTGTTCCTGGAACAATAACATCATTATTGCTTAGATTGGGGAATCTCACTAATAGCTGTTGATTTTGATCAATAGTTGAAGGATTATTAGTTATTACTACACTTTGACGAATACCTTTCACACCACGAGGTTCTCTTATTTTTCTGTAAGGATTTAATTTGTTTCCGTATGCCGACATTTTTAAGGATTAAATTTGTTATAAAAATAATTCAATTACCGCTGATACTAGAGTATTGATACATGCAGAATTATCACTCTTACTAACAAAACCTATTATATCTCCAGCCTTAACTTCAAAGGTGTATTAAAGTTATAATAACTGTGTGTGACACTACTACCCAAACTTATTCCGTAACCATATGGCTCATTATTATTAACAGTCATCATAACGGCTATATCATCTGTGTTTGTTTTCAGACTTACTAAACCCATACCCAATATTTGTCCTGGAAAGTTCATTACATAATAACCACCATCACCAAAATTAAACATTTGATTTGTATGTATTGAACCATCAATTTCAGCATTTATACTTATTATTTTTCTGTCTGGTTTATTTTTAATATTAGTAACTATATTTTCAACATTTAAAACTCTGATGGTTAGGCAGCGACACTCCGGCGTAAATCTTTATCCTTAGTATCCATTGTTCGAAGCTCACTCTCCATATTTAATATTTCCTTTTTATTTCCGATGTATCTACGTGTTTTTCTTGACACCAAGTATGCTCATTTTATTAAATAAATTATACAATTTCTAAAACACAATTAATTGGTAAATTATTAATTATCTTTTATTATTTTCGTCTCTTATTTCTAATTTCAATTCTGTTATATCACCATTTACCAAATACTTATATTCCGGATTCTCAAATCTTATTGTTATAATATCCCCAAACTCTTTATTTTCAACTGGAACAACAGCCAACAAAGTACTCGGCATACCATCAAGATAATTATAAGAAGTGCTAACTTGTTCCAAATGGATATACAATGATTTATGGATAGCAAAATCTACAAATTTTTTCCATAATGTAATTCATTAGGTTCGAATTTACGTTCATTATTAAATCCTAACATATTTTCAAATCTTCATTTATCCTTAACTCAATAGGAGTGTTTAATGACGCAATACCATTTGTTTCATTTACGGATAATACAATATCTTTTTTTAAATTCATCCGCTATTTGTTGGAAACTATAATAACCATCTTTAATCCTATGAAGTCTTTCTCCTGTTTGTCTTATAACTCCATCATAAACATTATACCAACCTACACTATATCTTATAGATTTTAAACCAATACGTTTATTTCCATCTCTGTTATCAATGTATTGTTGTAAGTTAATTGTCTTATCAATATTTGAAATAGTGTGGTACATTTTAATATAAAAAATGATAACAAAAGAATTTAAATATAATCCAAATGTATCATATAATCCAAGTGTTAAGTATTCTAAAAAAGATATAAATCTTGTCGATCAAATAATATTTGTAAATCAAAAAGAAAACTTTAAAACAGCTTTCCCCGATTTATTTCAAAAATATCAAAACCCATCATTACACACCAACGAACCATGGAATACATGGATTCATTCTTCGTTTGATTGGTGGCAATGTCAGTTAAACTTTGCAGTCTGGTGTGCAAGTACAGGATGTGGTGTTTCCTACAATAACCATATACAAAACACTTCAAATCTTACTAAATCACTTTATACATTTCACTTATATTATTGCATTGCCAGAATTTTAAAAGAACTTAAATCACCTTTACCAACAGATTCTTCTTTCTGTTATTACAAAACCCATATGACAAAGCTGCATATCAAAATTATGCAATGAATTTGATGTTTCTCCAAATACAGATTGGAGACAAAAGTAGAATCATCATCTAAAGGATTAGGAACTTTTCTGAATATTATAAACCAAGTGGTGAATACAGATATCATCATGCAGGAGATGGTCCCTTCTTTAATATTCATGATACAATTCGTCATACAAAAGATATAAGTATGGCTTGGACAACATTTATATTAGATAAATCAGAGGGTTTTACAAAAGCAGGTATTGAACGTATCAATGAAATTATTAGAATGTTTGTATGGGCATTATTAGGGCACAATCTCAAACAAGGGTAGAAATATTAAAAGTAGGAACAGGATTTGATGCACAAAAACAATTCTTAGCAAATGTACAAGATGTTATTAATAGTCCTATCGATTTACCCACTCAGATAAAAAATTATCAAAATGTTTTAAAATACGCAAGAAGTAAAGTTGATTATGCTTATGGACTTGGTTTATATATGTCTCCCAGTGATATGGTATTACAAATTGACACCATTGTTGGTTATAACAACAAAATTGTAATTGCAACAGAAAATCAAACACTCGGTTTAAATGATGATTTAAATAATAAAAATTTTGATTTTACCGGTCTCGATCCTGTCGATTTCCAACCAAATAAACCAAAACCGATTCAACAATCTCAATCAGAACCAAAAAAATCAGAACCAAAAAAATCAGAACCAGTTCAAATAGAACCAACACAAAAAAATGAATATGACGAACACGAAGATAATAAAAAGCAATAATATTTGGAAGTATTGTATTAGGTATTACAGCACTTATTATTTATAAAATTTATTAATTTATTTTTTAAATATTCCTAGCAGCAGCATACAATAAACCAACAACCAAAACAAGCAAAGCCCATAAGTTGTTTGCAAACCAATTTACTACGTCTTTTGTTGCAGACAATAACCAAGATACAATAGAACCTATAATACCTGGTAATGCAGCTGCTAATTTTCCTGCAAGAAAAGATAATAGTTTTCCAAGATTTTTTAATTGTTTTTTTATCCAGTCTTGTACACCACCTTTTGATGGTGGAGGAGGAGGAGAAGGAGAAAAAGTAGTTCCACCAGTAAATGTCTCAACAATAACACCAATAATCATTCCAAAAGCGGTTAAAATACTAGCTATTGTAATTCCTTGTTCTCTGAATAATGTTTTAATTCTTTCACCTAATGTTTTGTCTTCGTATAACACTTTATTTATTGTTTCTTTAATTCTGTTTACTTGGCTACGTAGTTTTTCTTTATTAATATTAATTACTTCTAGTCTTGCACTTCTCTCAGATTCCAACTCTCTTATTCGACTACTTATTCTATTTATTTGAAATTCATCATTGTCTTCTTTAGCTTGTTCTAATTTAGTATTTTCTTTTGCTAAGTCTTTATTTGTTTCATTCAGTTTTGCTAATTCATTTGCAATCTCTTCTTTACTGATGTCATTGCACTGATTATACCATCCATCTCTTTTTGTAATATCTGTTTGAGTTTCCATTTCTTTGTAAGATACTCCTGCTTCTACAAAAGAAGTTTCTATTTCTTTCACAGATGTTTCGGTATTACTTGCTGTTTCTAATAATTCTTCTCCTTCTTGTTGTGTAGATATTTCTTTAATGGAATTTCTATATTATTGAGTTCACGAATTGGTGTTTCATTTAACATTCTCTGAAACTCTGCTCTACCTTCTATTATTCTATCAGATATTTTATAATCGTCTACACCCAAAACATCTTTGATAAATTCGGTACCACCAACACCGTATTCTCTTTGAATAGTGCTAAATTTATAAAATTTTAATACTCCTTTTGATAATATGTTAATGCAATTTCCTACCATATTCATCTTTTACATACAACATTGTTCTTCCATTAAAATCTTCTTTGGTAAAAAATCTTTGTAATTTTGTTTGAATATAATTCATTATTTTCGTTATAAAATCTTTTTATCATTTTTTCGGTAATTTCTTTTTCGCGAATTTTAGTGTCATTTTCTGATAAATCTCTTAATACCTCAGTTTCCTTGTCTATAGAACTTTGAAATTCTTCATCATTTCGAAAAGTAGTTTCTTTTCTTCATCATAATCATCACGATCAAATAAAGGATTTCCAAACTCAACACCTCCTTCAGCCATTTTTTACATCAAAAATTTTTATAGTTCATACATTGGGGGAGGGTCATTAACTATTGTAATTTTGTTAAAAAAAATTAGATATTTTCCATTTTTTTTAATTCACTTCTTACTCTAGCTTCTGTGTCTTCTATCAATTTCTTTCTTTCGCTGTCATTCAATACTGTTTGTGTTTGTTTTGTACGTATATTTTCTTTCATTTTGTTGTAATTTTCCAATTCATCCAAAACTGATTTAAATTCATTCTCACTTATCTGTCCATCAGTTAAAGATTTTGATATCAAATCTTTTATACTGTTTAATTTACATTCTGCCATTGTTTTAATTTCATAATGTTTTTTGATTTTGTTGTTAACTTGCGTCTAGCAAATTTAATTAAACCTCCTAAACTTCCACATACAATAGCTGTAATCTGTATTGGAAGCAAGATAGAAAAGCTATTCCTATACCAGCTAAAACAACGGAAGTCGAAATTAAACTTGTATCGACACCATCAGTAACATTGACTCCGCGTTTATATTTCTTGTATAGTGATTTACGTTTACTCTCTCATTTATTAATGTTTTTCTATTTCTGTTATTTTTGTAGTCTATAATTTTGTCCATCTTCTGTAGGTAATTCTGGATATAATGGTATATCCATTGATAAATCGGGAGCTGTAGGTTGTTTCATTTTTAAAGTAAAATTGATTTTTTTTCTCCAAAATCCAACAGAATTTTTTCGCGGTGTGTTCTCCTGACCTTTTATTTTTGTTTTTGAAATTTTTTTGTTGTTTTTTTTTGGGTGTTTTAAGGTTTTTTGCTGTTTTTGGGTGTTTTTGCTTTTTGGTAAAATTTAGTGTCTTTTGCTTTAAATGAAGGTATTTTTAGGGTCAAAAAATTTTTTTTTGGGGGTCTGAGGGTGTGATTATTGTGGTAC
>JAASAO010003956.1:0-13027 GCA_017311375.1 Mytilus coruscus | reverse complement strand
ATCTTTGAACTCCAACAATTTCCGAATAGGCCTAATTCCCAAAATTCATTTCAGTGTGGCCTTCCCAAGTTATTACCTTTCATTGGAGCCATGTCCAGTGGCGAACTTTACCGTACAGCGCTGGCGAGGCTTACCGAAAGAATACAGGCTGTATACATATTTATTTCCTTAACAGGATCTTTGAACCCCAACAATTTCCGAATGGGCCTAACTCCCAAAAATTCATTTCAGTGTGGCCTTCCGCAAGTTAATACCTTTCATTTGAGTCATGTCCAGTGGCGAACTTTACCGTACAGCGCTGGCGAGGCTTACCGAAAGAATACAGGCTGTATACATATTTTTTCCTTAACAGCATCTTTGAACTCCAACAATTTCCGAATAGGCCTAATTCCCAAAATTCATTTCAGTGTGGCCTTCCCAAGTTATTACCTTTCATTGGAGCCATGTCCAGTGGCGAACTTTACCGTACAGCGCTGGCGAGGCTTACCGAAAGAATACAGGCTGTATACATATTTTTTCCTTAACAGCATCTTTGAACCCCAACAATTTCGAATGGGCCTAACTCCCAAAATTCATTTCAGTGTGGCCTTCCCCAAGTTATTACCTTTCATTTGAGTCATGTCCAGTGGCGAACTTTACCGTACAGCGCTGGCGAGGCTTACCGAAAGAATACAGGCTGTATACATATTTTTTTCCTTAACAGCATCTTTGAACTCCAACAATTTCCGAATAGGCCTAATTCCCAAAAATTCATTTCAGTGTGGCCTTCCCCAAGTTATTACCTTTCATTGGAGCCATGTCCAGTGGCGAACTTTACTGTACAGCGCTGGCGAGGCTTACCGAAAGAATACAGGCTGTATACATATTTATTTCCTTAACAGGATCTTTGAACCCCAACAATTTCCGAATGGGCTAACTCCCAAAAATTCATTTCAGTGTGGCCTTCCGCAAGTTAATACCTTTCATTTGAGTCATGTCCAGTGGCGAACTTTACCGTACAGCGCTGGCGAGGCTTACCGAAAGAATACAGGCTGTATACATATTTTTTTCCTTAACAGCATCTTTGAACTCCAACAATTTCCGAATAGGCCTAATTCCCAAAAATTCATTTCAGTGTGGCCTTCCCCAAGTTATTACCTTTCATTGGAGCCATGTCCAGTGGCGAACTTTACCGTACAGCGCTGGCGAGGCTTACCGAAAGAATACAGGCTGTATACATATTTTTTTCCTTAACAGCATCTTTGAACCCCAACAATTTCCGAATGGGCCTAACTCCCAAAAATTCATTTCAGTGTGGCCTTCCCTAAGTTATTACCTTTCATTTGAGCCATGTCCAGTGGCGAACTTTACCGTACAGCGCTGGCGAGGCTTACCGAAAGAATACAGGCTGTATACATATTTTTTTCCTTAACAGCATCTTTGAACTCCAACAATTTCCGAATAGGCCTAATTCCCAAAAATTCATTTCAGTGTGGCCTTCCCCAAGTTATTACCTTTCATTGGAGCCATGTCCAGTGGCGAACTTTACCGTACAGCGCTGGCGAGGCTTACCGAAAGAATACAGGCTGTATACATATTTATTTCCTTAACAGGATCTTTGAACCCCAACAATTTCCGAATGGGCCTAACTCCCAAAATTCATTTCAGTGTGGCCTTCCGCAAGTTAATACCTTTCATTTGAGTCATGTCCAGTGGCGAACTTTACCGTACAGCGCTGGCGAGGCTTACACTGAAAGAATACAGGCTGTATACATATTTTTTCCTTAACAGCATCTTTGAACTCCAACAATTTCCGAATAGGCCTAATTCCCAAAAATTCATTTCAGTGTGGCCTTCCCAAGTTATTACCTTTCATTGGAGCCATGTCCAGTGGCGAACTTTACCATACAGCGCTGGCGAGGCTTACCGAAAGAATACAGGCTGTATACATATTTTTTCCTTAACAGCATCTTTGAACCCCAACAATTTCCGAATGGGCCTAACTCCCAAAAATTCATTTCAGTGTGGCCTTCCCAAGTTATTACCTTTCATTTGAGTCATGTCCAGTGGCGAACTTTACCGTACAGCGCTGGCGAGGCTTACCGAAAGAATACAGGCTGTATACATATTTTTTCCTTAACAGCATCTTTGAACTCCAACAATTTCCGAATAGGCCTAATTCCCAAAATTCATTTCAGTGTGGCCTTCCCAAGTTATTACCTTTCATTGGAGCCATGTCCAGTGGCGAACTTTACCGTACAGCGCTGGCGAGGCTTACCGAAAGAATACAGGCTGTATACATATTTATTTCCTTAACAGGATCTTTGAACCCCAACAATTTCCGAATGGGCCTAACTCCCAAAAATTCATTTCAGTGTGGCCTTCCGCAAGTTAATACCTTTCATTTGAGTCATGTCCAGTGGCGAACTTTACCGTACAGCGCTGGCGAGGCTTACCGAAAGAATACAGGCTGTATACATATTTTTTCCTTAACAGCATCTTTGAACTCCAACAATTTCCGAATAGGCCTAATTCCCAAAATTCATTTCAGTGTGGCCTTCCCAAGTTATTACCTTTCATTGAGCCATGTCCAGTGGCGAACTTTACCGTACAGCGCTGGCGAGGCTTACCGAAAGAATACAGGCTGTATACATATTTTTTCCTTAACAGCATCTTTGAACCCCAACAATTTCCGAATGGGCCTAACTCCCAAAATTCATTTCAGTGTGGCCTTCCCAAGTTATTACCTTTCATTTGAGTCATGTCCAGTGGCGAACTTTACCGTACAGCGCTGGCGAGGCTTACCGAAAGAATACAGGCTGTATACATATTTTTTCCTTAACAGCATCTTTGAACTCCAACAATTTCCGAATAGGCCTAATTCCCAAAAATTCATTTCAGTGTGGCCTTCCCAAGTTATTACCTTTCATTGGAGCCATGTCCAGTGGCGAACTTTACCGTACAGCGCTGGCGAGGCTTACCGAAAGAATACAGGCTGTATACATATTTATTTCCTTAACAGGATCTTTGAACCCCAACAATTTCCGAATGGGCCTAACTCCCAAAAATTCATTTCAGTGTGGCCTTCCGCAAGTTAATACCTTTCATTTGAGTCATGTCCAGTGGCGAACTTTACCGTACAGCGCTGGCGAGGCTTACCGAAAGAATACAGGCTGTATACATATTTTTTCCTTAACAGCATCTTTGAACTCCAACAATTTCCGAATAGGCCTAATTCCCAAAATTCATTTCAGTGTGGCCTTCCCAAGTTATTACCTTTCATTGGAGCCATGTCCAGTGGCGAACTTTACCGTACAGCGCTGGCGAGGCTTACCGAAAGAATACAGGCTGTATACATATTTTTTCCTTAACAGCATCTTTGAACCCCAACAATTTCCGAATGGGCCTAACTCCCAAAAATTCATTTCAGTGTGGCCTTCCCAAGTTATTACCTTTCATTTGAGTCATGTCCAGTGGCGAACTTTACCGTACAGCGCTGGCGAGGCTTACCGAAAGAATACAGGCTGTATACATATTTTTTCCTTAACAGCATCTTTGAACTCCAACAATTTCCGAATAGGCCTAATTCCCAAAATTCATTTCAGTGTGGCCTTCCCAAGTTATTACCTTTCATTGGAGCCATGTCCAGTGGCGAACTTTACCGTACAGCGCTGGCGAGGCTTACCGAAAGAATACAGGCTGTATACATATTTATTTCCTTAACAGGATCTTTGAACCCCAACAATTTCCGAATGGGCCTAACTCCCAAAAATTCATTTCAGTGTGGCCTTCCGCAAGTTAATACCTTTCATTTGAGTCATGTCCAGTGGCGAACTTTACCGTACAGCGCTGGCGAGGCTTACCGAAAGAATACAGGCTGTATACATATTTTTTTCCTTAACAGCATCTTTGAACTCCAACAATTTCCGAATAGGCCTAATTCCCAAAAATTCATTTCAGTGTGGCCTTCCCCAAGTTATTACCTTTCATTGAGCCATGTCCAGTGGCGAACTTTACCGTACAGCGCTGGCGAGGCTTACTGAAAGAATACAGGCTGTATACATATTTTTTCCTTAACAGCATCTTTGAACCCCAACAATTTCCGAATGGGCCTAACTCCCAAAAATTCATTTCAGTGTGGCCTTCCCAAGTTATTACCTTTCATTTGAGTCATGTCCAGTGGCGAACTTTACCGTACAGCGCTGGCGAGGCTTACCGAAAGAATACAGGCTGTATACATATTTTTTCCTTAACAGCATCTTTGAACTCCAACAATTTCCGAATAGGCCTAATTCCCAAAAATTCATTTCAGTGTGGCCTTCCCAAGTTATTACCTTTCATTGGAGCCATGTCCAGTGGCGAACTTTACCGTACAGCGCTGGCGAGGCTTACCGAAAGAATACAGGCTGTATACATATTTATTTCCTTAACAGGATCTTTGAACCCCAACAATTTCCGAATGGGCCTAACTCCCAAAAATTCATTTCAGTGTGGCCTTCCGCAAGTTAATACCTTTCATTTGAGTCATGTCCAGTGGCGAACTTTACCGTACAGCGCTGGCGAGGCTTACCGAAAGAATACAGGCTGTATACATATTTTTTCCTTAACAGCATCTTTGAACTCCAACAATTTCCGAATAGGCCTAATTCCCAAAATTCATTTCAGTGTGGCCTTCCCAAGTTATTACCTTTCATTGGAGCCATGTCCAGTGGCGAACTTTACCGTACAGCGCTGGCGAGGCTTACCGAAAGAATACAGGCTGTATACATATTTTTTCCTTAACAGCATCTTTGAACCCCAACAATTTCCGAATGGGCCTAACTCCCAAAAATTCATTTCAGTGTGGCCTTCCCAAGTTATTACCTTTCATTTGAGTCATGTCCAGTGGCGAACTTTACCGTACAGCGCTGGCGAGGCTTACCGAAAGAATACAGGCTGTATACATATTTTTTCCTTAACAGCATCTTTGAACTCCAACAATTTCCGAATAGGCCTAATTCCCAAAAATTCATTTCAGTGTGGCCTTCCCAAGTTATTACCTTTCATTGGAGCCATGTCCAGTGGCGAACTTTACCGTACAGCGCTGGCGAGGCTTACCGAAAGAATACAGGCTGTATACATATTTATTTCCTTAACAGGATCTTTGAACCCCAACACCTTCCGAATGGGCCTAACTCCCAAAAATTCATTTCAGTGTGGCCTTCCGCAAGTTAATACCTTTCATTTGAGTCATGTCCAGTGGCGAACTTTACCGTACAGCGCTGGCGAGGCTTACTGAAAGAATACAGGCTGTATACATATTTTTTTCCTTAACAGCATCTTTGAACTCCAACAATTTCCGAATAGGCCTAATTCCCAAAAATTCATTTCAGTGTGGCCTTCCCCAAGTTATTACCTTTCATTGGAGCCATGTCCAGTGGCGAACTTTACCGTACAGCGCTGGCGAGGCTTACCGAAAGAATACAGGCTGTATACATATTTTTTCCTTAACAGCATCTTTGAACCCCAACAATTTCCGAATGGGCCTAACTCCCAAAATTCATTTCAGTGTGGCCTTCCCAAGTTATTACCTTTCATTTGAGTCATGTCCAGTGGCGAACTTTACCGTACAGCGCTGGCGAGGCTTACCGAAAGAATACAGGCTGTATACATATTTTTTCCTTAACAGCATCTTTGAACTCCAACAATTTCCGAATAGGCCTAATTCCCAAAAATTCATTTCAGTGTGGCCTTCCCAAGTTATTACCTTTCATTGGAGCCATGTCCAGTGGCGAACTTTACCGTACAGCGCTGGCGAGGCTTACCGAAAGAATACAGGCTGTATACATATTTATTTCCTTAACAGCATCTTTGAACCCCAACAATTTCCGAATGGGCCTAACTCCCAAAAATTCATTTCAGTGTGGCCTTCCGCAAGTTAATACCTTTCATTTGAGTCATGTCCAGTGGCGAACTTTACCGTACAGCGCTGGCGAGGCTTACCGAAAGAATACAGGCTGTATACATATTTTTTTCCTTAACAGCATCTTTGAACTCCAACAATTTCCGAATAGGCCTAATTCCCAAAAATTCATTTCAGTGTGGCCTTCCCCAAGTTATTACCTTTCATTGGAACCATGTTCAGTGGCGAACTTTACCGTACAGCGCTGGCGAGGCTTACCGAAAGAATACAGGCTGTATACATATTTTTTCCTTAACAGCATCTTTGAACCCCAACAATTTCCGAATCGGCCTAACTCCCAAAAATTCATTTCAGTGTGGCCTTCCCCAAGTTATTACCTTTCATTGGAGCCATGTCCAGTGGCGAACTTTACCGTACAGCGCTGGCGAGGCTTACCGAAAGAATACAGGCTGTATACATATTTTTTCCTTAACAGCATCTTTGAACTCCAACAATTTCCGAATAGGCCTAATTCCCAAAATTCATTTCAGTGTGGCCTTCCCAAGTTATTACCTTTCATTGGAGCCATGTCCAGTGGCGAACTTTACCGTACAGCGCTGGCGAGGCTTACCGAAAGAATACAGGCTGTATACATATTTATTTCCTTAACAGGATCTTTGAACCCCAACAATTTCCGAATGGGCCTAACTCCCAAAAATTCATTTCAGTGTGGCCTTCCGCAAGTTAATACCTTTCATTTGAGTCATGTCCAGTGGCGAACTTTACCGTACAGCGCTGGCGAGGCTTACCGAAAGAATACAGGCTGTATACATATTTTTTCCTTAACAGCATCTTTGAACTCCAACAATTTCCGAATAGGCCTAATTCCCAAAAATTCATTTCAGTGTGGCCTTCCCAAGTTATTACCTTTCATTTGAGCCATGTCCAGTGGCGAACTTTACCGTACAGCGCTGGCGAGGCTTACCGAAAGAATACAGGCTGTATACATATTTTTTTCCTTAACAGCATCTTTGAACCCCAACAATTTCCGAATGGGCCTAACTCCCAAAATTCATTTCAGTGTGGCCTTCCCAAGTTATTACCTTTCATTTGAGTCATGTCCAGTGGCGAACTTTACCGTACAGCGCTGGCGAGGCTTACCGAAAGAATACAGGCTGTATACATATTTTTTCCTTAACAGCATCTTTGAACTCCAACAATTTCCGAATAGGCCTAATTCCCAAAATTCATTTCAGTGTGGCCTTCCCAAGTTATTACCTTCATTGGAGCCATGTCCAGTGGCGAACTTTACCGTACAGCGCTGGCGAGGCTTACCGAAAGAATACAGGCTGTATACATATTTATTTCCTTAACAGGATCTTTGAACCCCAACAATTTCCGAATGGGCCTAACTCCCAAAAATTCATTTCAGTGTGGCCTTCCGCAAGTTAATACCTTTCATTTGAGTCATGTCCAGTGGCGAACTTTACCGTACAGCGCTGGCGAGGCTTACCGAAAGAATACAGGCTGTATACATATTTTTCCTTAACAGCATCTTTGAACTCCAACAATTTCCGAATAGGCCTAATTCCCAAAATTCATTTCAGTGTGGCCTTCCCAAGTTATTACCTTTCATTGGAGCCATGTCCAGTGGCGAACTTTACCGTACAGCGCTGGCGAGGCTTACCGAAAGAATACAGGCTGTATACATATTTTTTCCTTAACAGCATCTTTGAACCCCAACAATTTCCGAATGGGCCTAACTCCCAAAAATTCATTTCAGTGTGGCCTTCCCAAGTTATTACCTTTCATTTGAGTCATGTCCAGTGGCGAACTTTACCGTACAGCGCTGGCGAGGCTTACCGAAAGAATACAGGCTGTATACATATTTTTTCCTTAACAGCATCTTTGAACTCCAACAATTTCCGAATAGGCCTAATTCCCAAAAATTCATTTCAGTGTGGCCTTCCCAAGTTATTACCTTCATTGGAGCCATGTCCAGTGGCGAACTTTACCATACAGCGCTGGCGAGGCTTACCGAAAGAATACAGGCTGTATACATATTTATTTCCTTAACAGGATCTTTGAACCCCAACACTTTCCGAATGGGCCTAACTCCCAAAAATTCATTTCAGTGTGGCCTTCCGCAAGTTAATACCTTTCATTTGAGTCATGTCCAGTGGCGAACTTTACCGTACAGCGCTGGCGAGGCTTACCGAAAGAATACAGGCTGTATACATATTTTTTCCTTAACAGCATCTTTGAACTCCAACAATTTCCGAATAGGCCTAATTCCCAAAAATTCATTTCAGTGTGGCCTTCCCAAGTTATTACCTTTCATTGGAGCCATGTCCAGTGGCGAACTTTACCGTACAGCGCTGGCGAGGCTTACCGAAAGAATACAGGCTGTATACATATTTTTTCCTTAACAGCATCTTTGAACCCCAACAATTTCCAAAAATTCATTTCAGAATGGGCCTAACTCCCAAAAATTCATTTCAGTGTGGCCTTCCGCAAGTTATTACCTTTCATTTGAGTCATGTCCAGTGGCGAACTTTACCGTACAGCGCTGGCGAGGCTTACCGAAAGAATACAGGCTGTATACATATTTTTTCCTTAACAGCATCTTTGAACTCCAACAATTTCCGAATAGGCCTAATTCCCAAAATTCATTTCAGTGTGGCCTTCCCAAGTTATTACCTTTCATTGGAGCCATGTCCAGTGGCGAACTTTACCGTACAGCGCTGGCGAGGCTTACCGAAAGAATACAGGCTGTATACATATTTTTTCCTTAACAGCATCTTTGAACCCCAACAATTTCCGAATGGGCCTAACTCCCAAAATTCATTTCAGTGTGGCCTTCCCCAAGTTATTACCTTTCATTTGAGTCATGTCCAGTGGCGAACTTTACCGTACAGCGCTGGCGAGGCTTACCGAAAGAATACAGGCTGTATACATATTTTTTCCTTAACAGCATCTTTGAACTCCAACAATTTCCGAATAGGCCTAATTCCCAAAATTCATTTCAGTGTGGCCTTCCCAAGTTATTACCTTTCATTGAGCCATGTCCAGTGGCGAACTTTACCGTACAGCGCTGGCGAGGCTTACCGAAAGAATACAGGCTGTATACATATTTATTTCCTTAACAGCATCTTTGAACCCCAACAATTTCCGAATGGGCCTAACTCCCAAAAATTCATTTCAGTGTGGCCTTCCCAAGTTAATACCTTTCATTTGAGTCATGTCCAGTGGCGAACTTTACCGTACAGCGCTGGCGAGGCTTACCGAAAGAATACAGGCTGTATACATATTTTTTTCCTTAACAGCATCTTTGAACTCCAACAATTTCCGAATAGGCCTAATTCCCAAAATTCATTTCAGTGTGGCCTTCGCCAAGTTATTACCTTTCATTTGAGCCATGTCCAGTGGCGAACTTTACCGTACAGCGCTGGCGAGGCTTACCGAAAGAATACAGGCTGTATACATATTTTTTTCCTTAACAGCATCTTTGAACCCCAACAATTTCCGAATGGGCCTAACTCCCAAAAATTCATTTCAGTGTGGCCTTCCCCAAGTTATTACCTTTCATTTGAGCCATGTCCAGTGGCGAACTTTACCGTACAGCGCTGGCGAGGCTTACCGAAAGAATACAGGCTGTATACATATTTTTCCTTAACAGCATCTTTGAACTCCAACAATTTCCGAATAGGCCTAATTCCCAAAAATTCATTTCAGTGTGGCCTTCCCCAAGTTATTACCTTTCATTGGAGCCATGTCCAGTGGCGAACTTTACCGTACAGCGCTGGCGAGGCTTACCGAAAGAATACAGGCTGTATACATATTTATTTCCTTAACAGATCTTTGAACCCCAACAATTTCCGAATGGGCCTAACTCCCAAAATTCATTTCAGTGTGGCCTTCCCAAGTTAATACCTTTCATTTGAGTCATGTCCAGTGGCGAACTTTACCGTACAGCGCTGGCGAGGCTTACCGAAAGAATACAGGCTGTATACATATTTTTCCTTAACAGCATCTTTGAACTCCAACAATTTCCGAATAGGCCTAATTCCCAAAAATTCATTTCAGTGTGGCCTTCCCAAGTTATTACCTTTCATTGGAGCCATGTCCAGTGGCGAACTTTACCGTACAGCGCTGGCGAGGCTTACCGAAAGAATACAGGCTGTATACATATTTTTTCCTTAACAGCATCTTTGAACCCCAACAATTTCCGAATGGGCCTAACTCCCAAAAATTCATTTCAGTGTGGCCTTCCCAAGTTATTACCTTTCATTTGAGTCATGTCCAGTGGCGAACTTTACCGTACAGCGCTGGCGAGGCTTACCGAAAGAATACAGGCTGTATACATATTTTTTCCTTAACAGCATCTTTGAACTCCAACAATTTCCGAATAGGCCTAATTCCCAAAAATTCATTTCAGTGTGGCCTTCCCAAGTTATTACCTTTCATTGGAGCCATGTCCAGTGGCGAACTTTACCGTACAGCGCTGGCGAGGCTTACCGAAAGAATACAGGCTGTATATATTTATTTCCTTAACAGGATCTTTGAACCCCAACAATTCCGAATGGGCCTAACTCCCAAAAATTCATTTCAGTGTGGCCTTCCGCAAGTTAATACCTTTCATTTGAGTCATGTCCAGTGGCGAACTTTACCGTACAGCGCTGGCGAGGCTTACCGAAAGAATACAGGCTGTATACATATTTTTTCCTTAACAGCATCTTTGAACTCCAACAATTTCCGAATAGGCCTAATTCCCAAAATTCATTTCAGTGTGGCCTTCCCAAGTTATTACCTTTCATTGGAGCCATGTCCAGTGGCGAACTTTACTGTACAGCGCTGGCGAGGCTTACCGAAAGAATACAGGCTGTATACATATTTTTTTCCTTAACAGCATCTTTGAACCCCAACAATTTCCGAATGGGCCTAACTCCCAAAATTCATTTCAGTGTGGCCTTCCCAAGTTATTACCTTTCATTTGAGTCATGTCCAGTGGCGAACTTTACCGTACAGCGCTGGCGAGGCTTACCGAAAGAATACAGGCTGTATACATATTTTTTCCTTAACAGCATCTTTGAACTCCAACAATTTCCGAATAGGCCTAATTCCCAAAATTCATTTCAGTGTGGCCTTCCCAAGTTATTACCTTTCATTGGAGCCATGTCCAGTGGCGAACTTTACCGTACAGCGCTGGCGAGGCTTACCGAAAGAATACAGGCTGTATACATATTTATTTCCTTAACAGGATCTTTGAACCCCAACAATTTCCGAATGGGCCTAACTCCCAAAAATTCATTTCAGTGTGGCCTTCCGCAAGTTAATACCTTTCATTTGAGTCATGTCCAGTGGCGAACTTTACCGTACAGCGCTGGCGAGGCTTACCGAAAGAATACAGGCTGTATACATATTTTTTCCTTAACAGCATCTTTGAACTCCAACAATTTCCGAATAGGCCTAATTCCCAAAAATTCATTTCAGTGTGGCCTTCCCAAGTTATTACCTTTCATTGGAGCCATGTCCAGTGGCGAACTTTACCATACAGCGCTGGCGAGGCTTACCGAAAGAATACAGGCTGTATACATATTTTTCCTTAACAGCATCTTTGAACCCCAACAATTTCCGAATGGGCCTAACTCCCAAAAATTCATTTCAGTGTGGCCTTCCCAAGTTATTACCTTTCATTTGAGTCATGTCCAGTGGCGAACTTTACCGTACAGCGCTGGCGAGGCTTACCGAAAGAATACAGGCTGTATACATATTTTTTCCTTAACAGCATCTTTGAACTCCAACAATTTCCGAATAGGCCTAATTCCCAAAAATTCATTTCAGTGTGGCCTTCCCAAGTTATTACCTTTCATTGGAGCCATGTCCAGTGGCGAACTTTACCGTACAGCGCTGGCGAGGCTTACCGAAAGAATACAGGCTGTATACATATTTATTTCCTTAACAGGATCTTTGAACCCCAACAATTTCCGAATGGGCCTAACTCCCAAAATTCATTTCAGTGTGGCCTTCCGCAAGTTAATACCTTTCATTTGAGTCATGTCCAGTGGCGAACTTTACCGTACAGCGCTGGCGAGGCTTACCGAAAGAATACAGGCTGTATACATATTTTTCCTTAACAGCATCTTTGAACTCCAACAATTTCCGAATAGGCCTAATTCCCAAAAATTCATTTCAGTGTGGCCTTCCCCAAGTTATTACCTTTCATTGGAGCCATGTCCAGTGGCGAACTTTACCGTACAGCGCTGGCGAGGCTTACCGAAAGAATACAGGCTGTATACATATTTTTTCCTTAACAGCATCTTTGAACCCCAACAATTTCCGAATGGGCCTAACTCCCAAAAATTCATTTCAGTGTGGCCTTCCCCAAGTTATTACCTTTCATTTGAGTCATGTCCAGTGGCGAACTTTACCGTACAGCGCTGGCGAGGCTTACCGAAAGAATACAGGCTGTATACATATTTTTTTCCTTAACAGCATCTTTGAACTCCAACAATTTCCGAATAGGCCTAATTCCCAAAATTCATTTCAGTGTGGCCTTCCCAAGTTATTACCTTTCATTGGAGCCATGTCCAGTGGCGAACTTTACCGTACAGCGCTGGCGAGGCTTACCGAAAGAATACAGGCTGTATACATATTTATTTTTAACAGGATCTTTGAACCCCAACAATTTCCGAATGGGCCTAACTCCCAAAATTCATTTCAGTGTGGCCTTCCGCAAGTTATTACCTTTCATTTGAGTCATGTCCAGTGGCGAACTTTACCGTACAGCGCTGGCGAGGCTTACCGAAAGAATACAGGCTGTATACATATTTTTTTCCTTAACAGCATCTTTGAACTCCAACAATTTCCGAATAGGCCTAATTCCCAAAAATTCATTTCAGTGTGGCCTTCCCCAAGTTATTACCTTTCATTGGAGCCATGTCCAGTGGCGAACTTTACCGTACAGCGCTGGCGAGGCTTACCGAAAGAATACAGGCTGTATACATATTTTTTCCTTAACAGCATCTTTGAACCCCAACAATTTCCGAATGGGCCTAACTCCCAAAAATTCATTTCAGTGTGGCCTTCCCAAGTTATTACCTTTCATTTGAGTCATGTCCAGTGGCGAACTTTACCGTACAGCGCTGGCGAGGCTTACCGAAAGAA
>JAASAO010000843.1:0-32141 GCA_017311375.1 Mytilus coruscus | reverse complement strand
ATACGATCGTTATCAGTGGCGATCCAAATGTTTCGCCCTTCATTCTGGTCGACCCACTTAATAGATTCATTGTTGATTTGTAATCGTTCTTTATAAGTCACAAGAGAGGACCTGTGAAATATTGTTATCCCTGGAAAATAAACCCCAGTCCGGTCGGAGGGGACGTTTGATCGTGTGCTTTATGTAGAGAGTCTGTCGCTGTAGGAGTTACATCTTCCAGTTGTAGTAGAATGTCCTGTCCTTCCTCATGGTCGACCCACTCCGAAGAACATATCTATTCGATTGTTGTTTAATAAATTTGCTTCTGCATGTCCTAACCAGTGTTCCTGCCTGCCTAAATAGAAGGGCGGCCCGCCCTTGGTGCCCTTACCCCGCCCTTCTGCCCTCCAAAGCAAAGAATGCACCCTCTGCCTTTTCAAAAATACAATTTCCAAATTTCATGCATATTGGCGTGTCCGGTAAAATTGTTACCTGATTGTGTAACACTAATTAACTGACAATGGGATTAAGTTAAATACCTAATGCCTTTGGCAGTTTTGTCACCTCTGTTAATGATTGTTTACTGCTAATTAGTGGATTTAAGATACTTGAACAAATACTAGATATATAATACAGAATTAAAAGTCCACATGTTATCCATTTGCAATGTTTATGTACAGCATGTACACCTGAACAAAATTATTTCAGTAGGCATAATATAAAAAATTAAATCTAAAACAATTTTAAAGGCATACATTGTTTTGACTAAATTGGTAAAAATGTTTTGTTTTATAACCATGAGTATGAAATTTAAAGAAGAATCAAAGAAATTTGTACTTTGAACATAACTTCCTGTTTTACTTCTTGTATTTTATAATCCTCCTTTTATAGGAGCACTCAACAAATGCTTTTATTTTTAACAATGATGGAAAAAAAGTAACTGTTTATACCTCCTGTAATATATGCAATATATTATTGCATCAATATAATATGATCATCTCCTGCCTCACCTGTTATATTTATAAAACTCCTTACTTAGGAGCACTTTGATGTGCACTTAAAAATACTTGTTTGTAACAATTGAAATGATAATAAATAACTTTAATAACAATATACTATATGTTTGATCAAGCAATTTAAATGTAGATAATGTAATTAGATTAAACATTCAATTTTGCATGTATAACCCCATCTTTCAAAACTACTTGTTTATTTTTATAGACTGGTATAAGTTATAAAACATTGAAATTTCTGATGATTATTTTCCTTACCAAATGTACAAGTTTGTTTAGATTAACATCAAAATGATATGCTTTGCTTCATGGTATGTTAATTTGATAAAAATTCTTACTGAAACCAACACCAAGAACACATTAATTTCTGAATATGGTTTAAATACAACTAATGTTCTCCAGCTGAGCCTAGCAATATTCAAGGTTATTTATACACTGTCCAACAGTGCCCTTACAATCTGGGTTATTACGCTAAAGTGCCCTTTCAGACAACTAGCACCCTTCTGCCCTGAGATTCAAGCTGGAACACTGCTAACTATGCATGCAGTATTGCCACAAGACGTTTACCAATCGACCAAACCTGTATAAAAAGTTCAGCTTGTTTCTGTAATATTGCGACGCCGGTTTCGGTAATTTAAAGGATGCTTACGTACATGAACAGTAAAAACTATTGTCGCGAAAGCTGCACTGCGGTTTTGGAAAGGCAGCGTCTGCGCGTACCCGCATGCGGGTACGAATAGTCAAATTGCCGTTCGTAGGCTACGCGTACCCACATCCGGTTTCTAAATGAAATGCCATCGGATCGGGAATGAAACGTGAAATATATACGGAATTTGTCGCAATTAATGAATAAATTGATTAAAACTACTCCGAAGTTTTATAAATAATTATATATAGGTAAGTGAATAGTTTTTCTCAGTTAATAAATATTCTTTAAATGGAAGAGAGTGATGTACATGTGGGGAAGACATTTAAAATTTTCATGAATTGGAACAATTTGTCAGTCAAAACTATCAGTCGATTAATTTTATACAATTGTATAAAAGAAACTCGAGTCAATTGCAGCTGCAGAGAAAAGAAGAACTGGAAACACAAAAATTAAAGAGGAAAAAAGTCTAACAGAATAAATTGTAATATATGTGCCAAAACAATCCTATTGGATATGTAAAATTTGTTCCAAATCTTAATTAGTTACACGAATCTTTTAAAATTTGTTTAATTTGACATTATTACTTGCTTCTTTAATTTTTATATAGACATCGAAGCTTTAATTTTAGTAGTTTAAGATATTTTAAAATTTCAGTTTTTGTTTTACATTTTACTAAAAGATTATTTTTAAATCTCATATGGATTTCCATATGGGTATTTTTCAAATTCAGTAAAATTTAATTCTTTAAATTTGCATTTACATTTTATAAAAGTATTAATTTTTATCATGTTTTTCTTTTACAGGGACTGTTCAGTTTCATGTGGGTCTCATTGGGGTCTAAGCGTGACGCGGGATTGCCGATTTTTTGTAAGCGTGACACGTGAAAGTCAAATTATTGTGTCGTGAAAACGGGAAATAAAGTCTAGCGGGACACGGGGAAACTACAAAAAAAAAAAAAAAAAAAAATGAGAATAGCTTACGTTACATAGTGTAAGCGGGATACGGGAATATGACAAAACAGTAAGCGGGATTAGGGATCAGAACCCCCAATGAGACCCCCTTTCATGTTCCATTAGTGTGCATTTAATTTACAATGTTTATTATGTATTACTATCTATTAAATACAATTTGAAAATAATATTTTTCATACTTTTCACTCGTTCTACACGAAATCCCCATATTATCGATAATTTTCGTTTATATTTCACGTTTCATTCCCGATCCGATGGCATTTTATTATAAAACCGGATGTGGGTACGCGTAGCCTACGAATGACAATTTGACTATTCGTACCCGCATGCGGGTACGCGCAACACTTCCTTTTGGAAATGCAATATACAGCAAATAAACTCAAGTTTCAAATTATTTTACCTTAGTAACCTACTACAGGGAAGGTAAAGCTACGCCATTGAAATAGCATACAAATAATTTGAAATATGGTACCCTGTGCATATTTGTAATGTGTTGTCGTAGACAGTAAGGCGGAGGATACCAAAGGGACATTCAAAGATCTTCAAACTCATAAGTCAAAAATAAACGCACAACGCCATGGCTAAAAACTAAAAGATAAATAGACAAACAACAATGCACAAAACACGACATAGAAACCAAAGACTGAGCAACACGAACCCCACCAAAAACTGGGGGTGATCTCAGGTGCTCCGGAGGTAACAGCATATCCTGCTCCACATGTGGCACCCATCGTGTTGATCATGTTAGTACAAACCCGGTGTACTAACATGAGCAACATGCTATTGTTTCAAATAAAAGCAAATTATGTGTGTAATTCTGATACTACAAAATAGCCGTAGTTTTTTACCCCCAAATATACGGGACATGAAGCCGTGCCACTGGATACTGAAATTTTAAAGTACTTCTAAAAAGCATTACTATCTTTTAATGTTATCTAAACATTCTTTTTTGGTGTTGAATACAAAATAGCTTAGTGTATTTCTATATTTGTTTATACGGATAAGGATTTCAGGGTCAAAATGAAAACAAAACTTAAACGCTTTCAGAATTAATAAGGCTGTGTAACAACGTGATTGATAGAATTCGCCTTTGGTATTATAATACTTAGTATTCATTCATTTCTCTGTACTATAATATTGGCAAAGGGATAGTTTCCGGGGCGGATCCAGCCATTTTAAAAGGGGGTTCCCAACCCAGGATAAAGGGGGTTCCAACTATATGTCCCCATTTAAATGCATTGATCGTCAAAAAGGGGTTCCAACCCTCTGGATCCGCCACTGGTTTCCAACCCATTTGGCTCAGTAGTAAAACAATATTTTATTATATAGTAAAATTAATATGAAATAATAAAGGTTTTGCCTATATCATTATAATGAACCAGCTAGATCAAAGATTATACAAAACACAGAAATACCCAAAATATTCCATAATACCCCAATATTTAATAAAATTTTTAAAAAATGCTTTAAGTATACGTTTTAAAACCAAAAAAATCTATAAGTTGAAAAAAAAGATAATTTTATGATTTTTCTGCAATCTATGTTTATATATGATATACTAGTAGCGTTTTCTGTATTGGGTCTTCTTCGTATTCAGGCCTTAAAGGAAGGAATTTTCTGTCTGTTCATTTTGTGCTGAGGGCAGGAATATTTCTTAAAAAATGTTTTATATTATTTCTTGAAAGAAAAAATTGTTTCAGAATGGAAATCATTGAAAAACATTTTATCGGAAATTAAAACAAGGATTTTAATTGAAATATTTTCACTATAAAAGTATTTATTTTTCAATATTTTGTTCTTTTAATTTATTGAAATCATGGGGGTTAACGATGAAAATAAATTGTTTGTACAAAACAACACTGACGCGCCCCACAAAAGAAAAGAAAAGTCCTGTTGTCATAAAGGTAAAAAGTGCACAATGTCCTGTGCGCGCTTACATGCACAGGACGTTTGCGCTTATTAATAGGGGACGACCATTTGATATTCTGGGGGCAGGAGGATTTGTTTTAGATCGGTTATTTATTTTGTAAACTAAGAGGACAGATTATCTATTTTCTGCACTATTGAAGCAAGATTTTCATTTTCATTAAAGCAAGTGACTGATTATTTATTTTCACAACTATATTTATAATATTCGAAAACATACAATTTTTAAATTATTTGTTTATTATAAATAATACATGTATAGTCAAGTCATTATATACCATTTAATCAGAATTAATTATTATCCTCTGCAGAAATGAATCTTCTATATTCCCAATGCATATACATGTATTGCATACATACACAGTATTAAAGTTTGGTTGTAACTAAGGCTCTTTTAAAAGTATTGGCAAACATGTTTTGCCGAGCGAAACGAGGCAAAATTTTTGAAGGGTTTTGAACCGCTGAAGGCTCAAGAAGCTATAGAACAAATGATGCAAAATCATGCTTTCTGGGTGTTCCCCAGACCCTTTCTTAAACTGAAAATGCAAGTTCTGTTTTAATAATTTTTGACAATATTTTGGTCTCAAAGCAAAATCACGTTATAGATTCAGTGTAACACTTAAGTTTCTAGGGACAACATCAAAAGACAAATATGCATGATAAAGCAAAATGTAATTCACATAGTTAAGTCTGTGGCTGCTGTGTTTTTAAACTCGTGATCAAGTTAATAATAAAATTACTAAATTACAAAATGAATGCAACACTAACAGAATACAGAAGGGCAATCAATGAACAAAAGACAAATAAATAAGAAACATTGATCCCGAAAATCAAGGGCTACGTCTGAGGGAGAACAGAACTTGCTTCTTGCAAGGCACTCACAGTGAACACAATTTGATATGGAGACAAGCGTTTGGTTTTGAAATTTCCTACACGAGGCATTTGTCTCAATGTAGTTACGGCCCTGATTTAATAAAAGTGAGGTAAGTGTTCCTGAGACAATTAACCTCAAGTTAAAGAAACCAATTTTCTGACATTTCAAGTATATTTAAATAATATTTATACTTTTATTATTAAAAGATATCGGAAGTGTTTCCCGATTTTTTTTTTGGAAAAAGATGAATTTATGAAGAATCTGGTTCCATCTCATACTTTCGATTAGACCTGCTGAGTTATTTATTTTTAATACATTGCAAGTCAGGTAATATATTTTCAAACTACCACAGAACAAATCATTTATTTTTGTGATTATCAAGGCTGAGTTATTTATTTTCAAAATCCTCCTCCCAGAATCCCAGAATATCAAATGGTCGTCCCTAGAACATTTGCGATTTAAAAAGAGGACATTTGCGTTTTTCTACAGGACATTTGCCCTTTTTATACGACATTTGAGCTTAATAAACATAACATTTCAGTTATGGCTTAAAGTTTAAAAATCATTATATAATTAAAAACAGCAAATTTATTTATTTATATACAACTTAAAGTTGTCCTTTTCTGTCTTAGTTGTTGGGTTTCTTTTCCGCTGACCAATATCACACAGGATTCCTCTGTTTTGGGGAATGTTAATTTCAATAAGTCAACTGATTACAGTCTAATACAGATGTACAGATAACACGAAGCGATAAACATATACTAGACGTTTATAGTCTCCTGGTATCCTGCTTCTGTTGCGAGCGAACAGTTATGTCAAATTACCGTTTACATCACAGTTGGTCCTCATTACGGTCCGCGTTCAAGTCATGTCGATTTCATTCAAAACAAATTCAACGATTGGGATGGAAACAAAATGTTTAAAATTTATTGCAGGATAAAGACAATGACTGTTTATTGTCTTTAAATATCAGCTGTATTTGAACTCGGCACTCAACAGGAGTAATAGCTCGCTGAAGCTCGCATTACACCAGGGGCCTGGTTTTCGAAAGTATCTTATGACTAAGACTTGTCTTATGATGGTCTTATGATATGTCATAGTCGTAAGATATGTTTTCGAAAGTATCCCAAGTTACGATATATCATAACTTTTGTCCAATCTAATTAAAATATTGATCTCTGATTACGTTATACTACATATGAGATCTAACGACTACCCTTATCGCTTTCACTTTTGTGACCTTTTATTATGTAATATTTGACCCCAGAAAGTATTTATATTGACCAATCAAAATCGTACTAATGAAAGCGGCTACAGAATGTCTTAAAGATGGCGACGCAGGATGGAAAGACGATTTCGAAAACGCATTAACAGAAATTTTGCATCAGTACAAAGTTTCAGGGCTAAATTGTGAGCAAACACAAAGTTTGCAAAGTATTTTGGAGCACAAAGATTGTATGGTCATCATCACGGTCATGCTTCCAACGGGCTATGGAAAGAGTTTACTTTACCGTACCAGATACTGCTACCTGTTGTCAGTGTTGACGTTGTAAGATGAATGGATAATTTCAGTAAAATCTCCTATTGATTTTAAAGCTAACATTTATGTCTTGAATTACATTTATACCTGATTTACCTTGGGGAATTAGACAGTTAGAAGCTTTCATATATCATTCAGTGGCGGATCCAGAACTTTTCTTAAAAGGGGTGAGGGTGTGCTCCAGTCATGCTTCAGTGATTCCTATATAATCAACCAAATTTTTCCCACGAAAAGGAGGGAAGGCCCCCTGGATCTGCCTATGAAGTACAGACACTAGAACAAATGGTACATTTGTAGTTTGTGGTCCATACTGGCATTAGTATCTCTGGTTGAAGTCTAAGTTTCCAAACTCCAATCTGTACGTACATGTATGATCAAGTGGCCATTCAAAGGTAAATTCTCTAAGGTAGAGTTAGGTTGACATTTTATAACTTTAGGAAGGAAGCAAGATTTTTCAGCCATGGAGCCAGTTGGGTATTGGTCATTTCCACCATGTACCAGGGTTCGACACTAATGCTAGCCCGCTAGCCCGAGTCTAGTAAAAATTAGGGAGGGCTAGTAAAGATTTCATCACAGTAGTCCGACGGGCTAGTCAAATTTTTTAAAACTATTAATTTCACAAAATTTTAATTTTCAACAAATCCCAGATTTTTGCTGACCTTTGCTGTCTTTATTTTACAGTTTATTCACGTATATTTTGATTGCCAGACATTTTTAACATGAAAGGTACTATTGGGGAGGGAAACGGAAACAATGATGGTACTTAATACATTGAAAACCATGTGTGTTACAAATGCCGTGATGATTCTAATCAGAAACCTGGATCTCAAAAGTGCTTTCATAATATCAAAATAATAACATGAATACGAAATTTACATACATAACTACCGATACCATCACTTTTGGGAAAAATGTACAACTTATTGGGAGGAATTTTAAGCCATTTTTTAGTAATTGGGAATTTTCTCTAGGGGAAAAAGCTGTATTTCGTATGTAATTTGAGGCAAACAATATCACTGAATTATTGTCATAAAAACAAAATAATAAGTCTCTGCAAGGATTTGTATACTATACAATTCCTTGGTCTCTGGTAAAAATATACAGATTTTTAGGAATAAAGTCTTGTCCTGCAAAAAAAAAAATAAACTGAAACAACATGAACAACAAGGGAAAAGAAGGAGTCCATGAAGAATTATGACAAAAAACAGCAAGGGCAAACCTTTCCTCTTTTGTGGGTGTATTTTAAATCCCTAACTTATCCATCTTCATTAAAGACACTAGTAATAATGATAAGTAAAGCGAAAGGATGATGAAGTAATGATCTAAAGGGTATTCAAAATAAGTCGAACACATTCTTAATATAGATGATTAAAATATGAAATTTTTGTTTTGTTTGGGTATTTTTATTAGCAAACCAGTGAAATTTCATGAAACAAAACACATTAAAACCCTCTGGAAATGCCCCAGAACACAGGATTTAGCTTCATTTGTATCAAAATTTTCTGGGGGCATGCCCCAGACCCTCCTAGATAGGGTCGTGCGGTGGCACGACCATCCAAGTGCCTTCGGCACTTGGAGGCTAGTGATTTGACAAGAGGACTAGTAGAATAATAATTTCACTAGCCCTGCAGGCTAGTACATACATTTAGTTCGCGTCAAACCCTGTGTACCACCTCTGCCATGTAATAAAAGTAGTTTCAGTCATACTAAAGGATTTTGTTGTATATACTTTCATCTATTTACCTTTTATACATGTTATAACTTAAAAATAACTTTAATGTTGCAATTGGTCACCTTTACTAGAAAAATATGATTGCCAATGAGACAACTCTCCACAAGAGCTAAAATTACATAGAAGTTATAATCTGTATATATATATATAGATTCTACCACTGCATCGAGTGTGATACAAAATTAATCCACTCGAGACAGTTAAATTTTCAAATTTAAAGCGAGGCTTGCCCGGCGTTTTAAATATTTAAATTTAACTGTCGAGAGTGGATAAATATCGTATTACGAGATTTGGTGGTGGAATCTGTTTCTCTAATGATTTTCAAACAATATGCAGGCAAACTTATTTCTTCTTTTCGAATGATCTACAAAAAGATGTGTTCTTTCTATGTGACGTCATCAGGCATGGTCGCCTTTTTTCATGCCGTCACAATAGGAAATTCAGAGGAAAGTAAGAAAATTCGATGTTATAATCGGATTTTAACCAATGATTAACTGAGATCAAACGAACCACACGTTGATTAAATTTTTTTATACAATGGGTGCAGAAAGGGATAAATTCACGAAGAATTAGAGAAATATATATATATACATGTATATATATATATATATACTCCATTCTCAACTAATGTTCATTATAAGTTCTGCCTGAAAGCTCAAATCAAGGCTAAGGTTGGTAATATAAATCGAACAAAGATGGACGTAGAAGACAAGCAAGGAGAATGATAAACACTGTTGTGTGCAGTTATTGCACATAATGTAAAGTTTGTAAACCTAAAATTTTTTAAGTTTGTAAAAGATGGAGTTGTCATGTTCCCATTAACATAGTTTCTTTTATAAAGAGCCTGAGGCGAAAGATACCAGATGGACCTTCAAACTTATATGTGAAAAACCCAGACAACACGATGGCTAAAAGGAAAAAGACCAATATAGACAAACAGCAATACTCAAAACACAACATGGTAAAACTAAATACTGAGCAATACAAACCCCATCAAAAGCAGGATTGTAGACAGAAGAAACATTTCAGTCATCATCTGTGAGAAGGATATTGCATAAATATCAACTTACTTGTGATGCCAGATGGTGTCTGTAAAACTTACAAAGGGATGTCTTCTAACTTCACCACTTGTAACACTTTGTTTAATAGCTTACAAAATTCATTTGAAAGCCTAAGGAAATTCCACTTTTTAATCTATAATGTGAAGGATACATGTATATTCCATGATTCCTCTCAAACTTTTGAGATCTATATATTTATTTGAGAATACAATATCATAGGTAAAACCTAATACCATAAACAGTTTATCTTACAACTTGTTATGTTATGGCCAGACATTTTGTCTGTTATACAAAGTCAACAATATAAATTACAAATTTTGGGATGATTGCAGCTTTTCAACAAGTAATTTATGGACATTTACATATATAAATGTAACTCAATTATATAGGATTAATGAAGACCAATCATAACTGTTTAATTTCAGGTTAGTGATCAAACATTAGTTTGCTCAAGGCAAATTTTAAATCCACTGAGTTTAAATGGACTCCAGTCTGAAAAACCCTGAAACCTGACAGTGTTCATTCAATTTTGACTGGACCAAACAAATAAGACTGCGGAGGGAACTCTTCAAACACCCAGACAAGGCCACAGAAAAAGCCACTACAAGCATCTGAAGATGAAGATGAGGATGGCACTGCAGATCTAGGTTGTGAACCAGGTCCAGAGTTTAAACATGCAGATCTTAGCCTATGGTAAATATTATATTGTACATATAATGTATGATATAATTTCTGTATAATACTTTAAATTTATGATCATGATGATAAAGACAAAAAAAATATCTGCTGGATAGAATTTTAGTTTATTGTCTATATTTATTTCATTTATATTTAAAGTTTGCTCTCAAATACATTTTAGATATAATACCAAAAATTATGTATCACAATATCAACTGTCATTTTCATTAATGATTTATTGAATAAATTAAATTTTCTGTCTTTTTTTATTTATCAGAATTTTGTGATAAATCATGATTAGTTTGATGAGCTGAAAACATCATCATGGAAAATAAACTCGACCATTAATCATTCTCAAGATGGTTATTCAGTTGTCAAACTGCTTCTTTATAATCAGTTTGCAATTGTAATTTATTATTTTGAATGAGTTAATTTACATCATGCACTGCTGCTGAAATATGCTGGATCGTCACAGTCCTGAGGTATGGAATACAATAAAAATGTTATATTGCTGCTGGTCTGTTGGAGTCTTCAATAGAATCAAGGTATGTTATATAAAAAAGAAAATGTAGTAGTATGAAAGCCAATGAGACAACATTCCGCAAGAGACCAAAATGATACAGAAATTAACAACTATAGGTCACAGTACGGCCTTCAACAATGAGCAAAGCCCATGTATATATATATTTACTACACTGAAGAATAGGTCCATCCAATAAAATGATCAGAAAAATAATCATTGTTATACATTCATACATCATAACAAGGAGAAATTACCTATGTTTTATGTTCCAGACCATATGAGTATTTGGATTGTACGTAATGCGGTCCGGTTTGAGTATACTCATACGGTCTAGTATGAGCTTGACAATACATGTATTTGGAACATATGGATTTATTTTAGACAAAAATTTATCAAAAACTTTTATCGAGTATTACAAATTAATATTATTACAATTAGATGAATAAAGTGGAAAACATTACATCAATTGAAATTAAATAATTCTGTATTTAATTGTCTGTTTCAATCTTATTTTAGCACTCTCTTGCTGGTGACACTTGCTGGCACAAGGAACATCAGATTTCTTACATTTACATGTTTTGTTCATGCCTGTTCCTTTGCATTTGCATCTCTTGCTTGTTTTGCGGCAGCATGCAATGAAATTCCTTCTGTTTTCCAAAGTGCATTTTTCAATATTGCATGTCAAAAGTTCTATTGCTCTCATAACATAACAAGAGTTCAATATGCCAAATATAGTTTGTACAAATTTGCATCCTTACCAATAATATCAGCAACCCTAAATCCCAGTTGCTTTTCTCACAGTAACAAAGCTACCTTTTCAATCTTTGCATTATTTTTCGACACTTTTTATTTTAATATTATTTTCATTATTTTTTAACGGTTTTATATAATTTGTGTCCAGTTTCTTCCGTTTTTGTTATGATATACAGGAGATTAACTTTTAAATAGTTAAAACATTATGATTTCAGTTATGTTGATCGGTAATATACATGTCAAGGTATCGAATAAACTTGACCAATGTCTTATAATCTGGCAGACCGTAGTGTACAGTCAGACCATATGCGTATTTTGAAAAAGTATGCATACGGACTGGATTGTACACGTCGGTCAAAATACTCATATGGTCTGGAACATAAATAAATGATTAAATCGTTAATCAATTTTACAGAGTTATCTCCTGTAGTGTTATGTACAACCTTAAAAGTTTTGTAAGTTAAATCACATGCACATACGAAAAAAGGAGATGTGGGGTGTATGCAAATTGCAATGAAACTGCAACGGAACTGCAAACACAACCAAAATCATATAGAGGTCCACACAGCTATTTAAATGCAATAAGACCAGATGTAAATCCTCCAGTCTATATAAGTTTTGATTAATATTAAACAGAAACAATAAAACACCTACTACCAAAACATATAAACAATATTAAATCATGTTATATTTGGAGTAAACAATAAAATACTGTATCATAGAAAGCTCAAAGTTCTTAACTGGCTTCATATGAAACCAGACTGTATCAAACTCTAAATGTATGCATTTTTCGAAGTCAAATACTGCTTACAACATCAAAAAGCAGTTAACACTGTCTATACTCCTTGTCGAGGATTCGAACCTCGATTTCTCATCAAAGATGGGTGTAATTGCCAATTATACTAACAAGGATTGCGTATAGATTTCATTAGTGTTAACATACTATAGAAAATATGGCATAAAACTGATAAATAAATAATAATTAACCAAAACAGATTTCTAAAATTTCATGTTGTGACATCATGACCATGATGACCCGTTGAGCCACTACTTAAAAACTAAAGAATGAAATAAAAGAAGTAGGTAAAAAAAATGGTAAAAAATTATCCTTGTGAAATGTTCATATCAAAATAATTCATACATCTGCTTATAAGACAAAAAAATTTGTTTATCAACCCACAGATGATTCATGATTGATTGTAATTATACGAAAGCAAAAAAAAATTTTGGATCGTATAATGGTATGATGTCGTCATTGTCGTCCGAAGACATATTTGGTTTCGGAAAATAACTTTAGTTAAAGTGAATGGATCTTTATGAAATTTAATTAAAAGGTTCAATGCCTCAAAGGAAGGTTGGGTTGATTTTGGGATGATGGTCCCAACTGTTTTGGACTGAGGGCCCAAAACAAGCACTTTTCTACTTTCAGGATAATAACTTATGTATAAGTATTTCAATTGCTCTGAAATTGTACCGCAATGTGTAATACCACAAGTAGAAGGTTTGGATTCATTTTTGGGGTTATGGTGCCAACAGTTTAGGAATCGGGGGCCAAAACTGGGGTCAAAACAAGCATTTTGTAGTTTCTTGACAATAACTTGTGTGTAAGTGTATGGATATCTCTGACATTGTACCACAAGGTTCCGTATCACAAAAGGAAGGATTGGATTGAGTTTGGGGGTATTGCCTATTTCATGCAGGAATTAGGGGCCAAAACAAGCATTTTTCTAGTTTCCAGACAATAACTTGTGTTTAAGTGTATGGATCTCTCTGAAATTATCCTACAAGGTTCCATACTACTAAGGAAAGGCTGGAATAGAGTGTGGGGGTAATCGCTCCAAAAACTTTGGGGGGTTCCATTTTTATACCCCACGCAACGAGTTGCGGAGGGTATAATGTTTTTGACCCGTCCGTCCGTCAGTCCGTCCGTCAGTCCTGTTTCTTGTCATCGCAACTCCTCTCAAACCACTCAACAGAATTTCACGAAACCTTTTAGATAAGGACATACTATGTAGTTGTGCATATCGACAGGAAATTACGATTCAATTCTTTTCTAGGAGTTACGCCCTTTGAACTTATTTACTTTAATGTACTACTGCAACAGTTTGTCATCGCAACTCCTCTCAAACCACAAAACAGAATTTCATGAAACCTTTCAGATAATAAGGACATACTACGTAGATGTGCATATCGACAGGAAATTACGATTCAATTTTTTTCCAGGAGTTACGCCTTTGAACTTATTTGCCCAATATACTACTGCAACCTTTTGTCATCGCAACTCCTCTCAAACCACACAACAGAATTTCATGAAACCTTTTCAGATAATAAGGACATACTACGTAGATGTGCATATCGACAGGAAATTTAGATTCAATTTTTTCCAGGAGTTACGCCTTTGAACTTATTTGCCCAATATACTACTGCAACCTTTTGTCATCGCAACTCCTCTCAAACCACACAACAGAATTTCATGAAACCGTTTCAGATAATAAGGACATACTACGGAGATGTGCATATCGACAGGAAATTACAATTCAATTTTTTTCCAGGAGTTGCACCCTTTGAACTTATTTGCCCAATATACTACTGCAACCTTTTGTCATTGCAACTCCTCTCAAACCACACAACAGAATTTCATGAAACCTTTTCAGATAATAAGGACATACTACGTAGATGTGCATATCGACAGGAAATTACGATTCAATTTTTTTCCAGGAGTTACGCCCTTTAAGGTATACTCAGGCTAGCAGGTCAGTTTTGATGGGCTAGCAGTTCTTTCAACAGGGCTAGTAAAATCCTGCGTCAATAAGTCCTGGGCTAGTGAGCTGTAACAACATTTTTTAACCCCTGATACAGGCCCTTGAGACTCCATACCAATTTGACAAAAAAAATGTTTTGGAGCAATGCTTCATTCCAAACCCAATTCACGTGCAGCTGTGCATATATTTGTGTACATGTACTTTAATATAGGGCACACATGGACACTGACTAGGATGCAATTGGGCTTGCATGTATTTTCTTGCAATCTCTTGAAAAATCATACATAAACATTTAGAATTAGTAGAAATTAGTGCTTTTAAATTGTGGTTAAAAGTACCCCTCATCTTTCCTTATAATACATAACACATTAATGGAACAGTAATTTTGCACACTGCTGAAGTATGTTTTGTTTGAAAACTATATACAGATACATATCTACCTGTTTGTGTACACATGTTTATTATGGATTCAGTTTCTTCATGTTCCTGACAATCTTTCAAGCTAAAAGGATCCAAAATCTTCATCTGCATAATAAAAAAAAATCTAAGTCCAAATTAAAATATATGTGTGGTTCCAGTTACATTCTCAAAAAAAGATAGGGTCGGTGTGTTCACGGAGTCCGATTAAGGTATTATACACACCCCTACCGCAAGTTTGCCATTTTCTATATGTTTGGTTGTGAAATAACAGACGTGTTACGTTTTTAGTTAATTTTGTTGTATTCTGTTAAGAATTTGTTGCGTTTTTAGCCGTAGTGGATACTTTTATTGGAAATTCATATGTCAGAAGTCTGTGAATTTAATTATTGAAATTCACATTCCATAAAATGGGATCATTCAAAATTTATTTTACAGAATAAAAAAAAAGTTCTAGGGTGGGTCTGGTAACTGGAACCACATATATATTTTTATTTTGCCTGAAATCAAACGGCAATCATGGCAATTGGTCATATTTTAATTGAGGTAGGTTTTGAAAATTAGTATCAAAATGAAGGCAATAGTGTGTGATTTAAAAAGAATTTTTGTTTCTGTTTGTTGTTAACATATAGGTCATTTTTTATGCCAGCACCGAAGCTGAGGGGGCATCAAGTGTTACCCTTGTCTGTCTGTATGTGCATCCCAAAAGTGGTTACCGTTTTTAACTTTAGTTTGCCTCGACCAAATGTTTTGAAACTTAAACACAATGCTAAGTACCACAAAACACTGTTCAGCTTTGAATTTAAATGGCGTCACTTTTAAATGCTATATGGACACATTCTCCATTTATTTATTTTATTGCAAATTAGATTTATGAAAAAATAACAAGGATTTTATAAGATTTTTAAACATGGGTTTTTAAACCATATGTAATAAAATTATGAAAAGATAAGTAGGGGTAAGTGGGCAAAATTGTAATGGCACTTCATGGATAAAACAAGAGGATTCTGAATATCTGACAAAAAGTTAAAAAAAAAAAAAGAGCAACCATTTATAAGTATTAATGTGTTTACAACACTTAGACAAAGACTATAACCATATATCCCCTGTGGTGCAAAATAGACAAAAAGAACTTCTGACCAATCTCTTAAAACTATCAAGCCTAATGCACATTATATTCCTCTCAATTTTTACTTTTTTAGATGAAAATAAAATTTGTTTTCAACAGAGTAGATACCTACTCATTTATGAGAAGTATTAGACCACAAAGTTTTACTCCCCATCCATGAAAACAGTCACTGTAATAACCTAAAAAGGAATTAAAATTGACGCAAATTATATATTTTACGAAAGTGTTAAATTGTCAGCCAAAAAATTAGTTTTCTGACTTAAGATTTTGCATAGCATCAAAATCAGTTTAATATCTATAAAACCGGAAAAAAAAAACATGTTTTGATTTTGTTTTAACATTAATTTTTTTCTCAATAATCTATGAGTTATCTCCCATTGAATGACACATTCTTGCTGTTTGTTGTACTAGTCTCCTCCTGAAGGTGAAATCTATCTCAGAATTTACTTTTCAAATGATATATTATTTCATTCATGTTACTGGAAACCAAATATCAAAATGATAAAATAACTTTCTTGGTACTTTGAATGTGGAAAATAAATGTTTTTTGTCGTATTTTCATAAAATTCTATGAAGGTTTGACAAAGTAATTGATAACTAATATTTTAACCTTAAAATTATCTTAGTGAAAACTTTGAAAAAAGTCCATTTATTGCATCTGTTGCAATGAAGGACTGATTTCCAAGTTAAATAAAAATTGATAATTCCCCTTCTCTGATTTTATATACAGCAATAATAACTAAATAACTCATACCCTACACACATTTGTTCCTTCAATTTGAATTTCAAAATTTTGCTGTGGATTCTTCTGATGTACAATTACTTTAAAGTTTGATAAATATTTTGATGTTTGAAAACTTTTTAACCATAATACTGAACCTAAACTTGGACGCCTAAAACAAAGTAATGTGAATTGCTATGCCTGGCTTCTGCGACAAAATGTCACAGGCAAAATTCAAGTGCATTTACATAATCTTAAATCGACAAGTTTATAAATCTATGCAATGGTTCTTACCTTAAAAGACAGCTCCAATGACCATTCTAAACAATCCATACTGACAAGCAGTAACTAATGCTAACCTGAAAGTAAAATGCTTAGTCAATCAAAATTGTTCAAAACAGAGGCTCTTAAGAGCCTGTGTCGCTCATCTTCATCTTCAACAATAACCACTTCCTGGTAAAAATAATTACAAAAGGGCAATAGCTCTATAAAGAGTAAACTGACGATTTCAGTCATGTTGACATATTTGTAGGTCTTGTCCTGTTGATCATTTTTGCTTTACAAAAGGGCAATAACTCTATAAAGAGTAAACTGACGATTTCAGTCATGTTGACATATTTGTAGGTCTTGTCCTGTTGATCATTTTTGCTTTTTAAAGTTTCTATCTACATTTGTATCCATTTTACTTTTTTTCAAGATAATAGGCAAAAACTAAAAAAACGTGCTAAAAAAACGACAAAAACTCCATGAACAGGTCGACTTAAGATTAAATCCAAGGCAGCTTTTTTGTAAATCTTGACTTGCTGATCAATGGTAAAAATCGTCATTGAAGATCAATAACTCCAATAACTAGTCCTCAGAAGATTTCAGTCATTTGACTTTTGTGCATATCTTGTCTTGCTTTTTTTTGTATTAAAATTTCTCTCCATCTATTTTTATTTTCAAAATAATGGATAAAAATGAAAAAAAATGGTAAAACTTTACATTTAAGGGCAATAACTCCTTTAAGAATGTCTGACAGTTTTGACATAATTGTACAGCAGGTAGATCTCAACATTCTGAACATTTCTTCATTTTCGTGGATTGAGGAACAATTGTATTTTTGTGGGTTTTGATAAAGTTGGCATACAAGCCTATAGAAAATTTGTACTGCATTGAACATTTATATATGTTGGTCACTTATATATCCAGGAAAATTGGTATCCAAAGAATGATAATAAATCCAGAGTATATGGAAATAGGTTATATATGACATAAACTGTTAACACAGATATGTCTCGCCTATTTGTTATTTTGATAATGCAAATGATGAAATTAAAATAGCAATACATTAACATGTAAGTTATACAAATATTCAAAGTTAATGAACCATGACTGAAGGTACAGGGCTAAACAATCTCCAAGGAAATGAGATCTGCCAATGTTAATACAAATGCAAACCAAATACCATTGACTTTTGATAAGTCGCTCCCTTTAAACAAACCTAAACACAAACATTAACTTGTAAACTATGTAAAAGTTTTAAAGTCAATGAACCATAATTAGGGGGTGGGGTTATATAATCTCCATGGAAATGAAACTTGCAAATATACATTTGCATACCGAATATCATTGACTTAACATAAGTGGTTAATCTTAAACTGACCAAATCACAAACTAAACTAATACATGTACATGTAAACTAAGCAAAAGTTTCAAAGTCAATAGACCATGACTGAGGGGTAGGGACCAAATATTGTCCATGAAAATGAGATATGCCAATGCTTATACAACTGCATATATATAAATATCATTGACCTACCACTAGTGGTTCCCCATAAACTGACCTAATCACAAACTAATACATGTAAACTAAGCAAAAGTTTCAAAGTCAGTAGGCCATGAATGAGGGGCGGGGCCAAATCATCTCCATGGAAATGAGATATGCCAATGCTTATATAACTGCATACCAAATATCATTGACCTACCACTAGTGGTTCCCCATAAACTGACCTAATTACAAACTAATACATGTAAACTAAGCAAAGTTTCAAAGTCAATAGACCTTGACTGAGGGGGCGGCACCAAATAATCTCCATGGTAATGAGATGTGCCAATGCTAATACAACTGCATACCAAATATCATTGACCTACCACTAGTGGTTCACCATGAACTAGACCTTATCACAAACTAATACATTGTTGACCCCGCCGCCGCTGGAAACAGCATACCTATGTCTCGCTTTTTGACTCCGTCAAGGCGCGACAAAAATGAGTAACAGAAGATGTGTTGTATACATCAATGTGACAACATCCCAACAACACAAAAATATGACATCCACAGAATTAATAAAAATCTTTAAAACATTTGGTCAAATTTTGGTACTGATATGAAAAAACAAACTTCTGACCTCTTACATCTTCAAGCATAGAGCATATTTTATTTCCTATAAACTTATTTTATGATGAAAATAAAACTTGTTTAAATAGAGGAATTATATACCTACTTAAATATTAGAAATATTATACCACCAAGTCTTACTCCCATCCATGAAAACACTGAAATCACCTAAAAAGGAATAAAAATTGACATAAATTATACATTTTACAAATCTTGTTGAAATTGCCAGCCTAAAATTTTCAATGAGTAATCTCCCAATGAATGAAACAGTCTTGCCGTTTGTTGTACTAGTCTCCCCTTGAAGGAAAAATTCTCTCTGAATTTTACGTTTCGTGATTTGAAAGCTTTATTCATGTTCCTGGAAACCATATATTGAATTGATAAATTCTTTTTTTTTTGTGTTGTAAATGTGGAAAATAAGAAAACGGTTGTTGCCTTCTGTACTTTTATCACATATTTTTAGAAAATATACAGAAATTGTATTGCCTAATTGTACTTACATTATTTCTTTAATGGCCACACATCAGACTTGGAAGATGATCAATGTAATAATCTTTCTTGGAGCTGCTGTCCTTGCTTCTTTATTTTTTTCATGGCAGAGCCTCAGAATTAGTTGAAGATCTATGTTACCATCTTCCTTGGAACTACTATCCCTGCTGCTTTATTTTTTTTTTCACTCTGCATGTAGATGGAATTCAGATAGTTATTGTATATATGTACCACTCAGAAATAACCTAAAAAGGAATTAAAATTGACATAAATTATACATTTTACAAATCTTGTTGAAATTGCCAGCCTTAAATTTTCAGAGTAATCTCCCAATGAATGAAACAGTCTTGCCGTTTGTTGTACTAGTCTCCCCTTGAAGGAAAAATTCTCTCTGAATTTTACTTTTCGTGATTTGAAAGCTTTATTCATGTTCCTGGAAACAGTATATTGAATTGATAAATTCTTTTTTTTGTGTGTGTTGTAAATGTGGAAAATAAGAAAACGGTTGTTGCCTTCTGTACTTTTATCACATATTTTTAGAGAATATACAGAAATTGTATTGCCTAATTGTACTTACATTATTTCTTTAATGGCCACACATCAGACTTTGAAGATGATCAATGTAATAATCTTCCTTGGAGCTGTTGTCCTTGCTTCTTTATTTTTTTCATGGCAGAGCCTCAGAGTTAGTTGAGGATCTATGTTACCATCATCCTTGGAACTGCTATCCCTGAAGCTTTATTTTGTTTTTTCACTCTGCATGTAGATGGAAATCAGATAGTTATTGTATATATGTACCACTCAGAAACGTGTCTGATTCCCCCAAACGTGTCCATATGAGATCATATGACGTCAATGAACTGCAAAATATGACTTGTTGCTAAAGGGCATCAAAACGTGTTCTGTTTATGAACGCCCCAACGTATCCAGTCTATATGGAACCAAAGGGTTCTTTTAAAAAGCCCAGAAACAACTTCTGCAGGAAGCCTGTCGTGCAATACCCTCATACATTATAAAGATATTTAGGCATCACCGTACTATATTAGTACAAAATAATTCAATAAGTAAACGATGATTTACACTGTACAAAACTAGTTAATTGCGTTTTCTGTGTAATTGTTTGCTCTAAATATGCTTGAAATATTTGACACTGGCTTAAGCAATCAACTGTCAATAGTTAAATTAAGCTTGCAATGATGCGTAAGATTAAAAACCGGCATTGAACAAATTAATGCTAATAAATGACCACTGTATTAACAGTGAAGCACTGGGAAAACATGCAATATAAATTGTTAATGAACCATGACTGAATGTACAGGGCTAAACAATCTCCATGGAAATGAGATGTGCCAATGTTAATACAAATGCAAACCAAATACCATTCACTTTTCATAAGTCGTTCCCTTTAAACAAACCTAAACACAAACATTAACTTGTAAACTATGTAAAAGTTTCAAAGTCAATGGACCATAATTAGGGGGTGGGGTTATATAATCTCCATGGAAATGAAACTTGCAAATGCCAATACATTTGCATACCAAATATCATTGACTTAACATAAGTGATTAATCTTAAACTGACCTAATCACAAACTAATACATGTAAACTAAGGAAAAGTTGCATATTGTCCATGGAAATGAAATATGCCAATGCTTATAAAACTGCATACCAAATATCATTGACCTACCACTAGTGGTTCCCCATCAACTGACCTAATTACAAAATCTAATACATGTAAACTAAGCAAAGTTTCAAAGTCAATAGACCTTGACTGAGGGGGTGGGGCCAAATAATCTCCATGGTAATGAGATGTGCCAATGCTAATACAACTGCATACCAAATATCATTGACCTACCACTAGTGGTTCACCATGAACTAGACCTAATTACAAACTAATACATTGTTGACCCCGCCGCCGCTGGAAACAGCATACCTATGTCTCGCTTTTTGACTCCGTCAAGGCGCGACAAAAATGAGTAACAGAAGATGTGTTGAATGGATCAATGTGACAACATCCCAACAACACAAAAATATGACATCCACAGAATTAATTAAAATCTTTAAAACATTCGGTCAATTTTTGGTACTGATATGAAAAAACAAACTTCTGACCTCTTACATCTTCAAGCATAGAGCATATTTTATTTCCTATAAACTTATTTTATGATGAAAATAAAACTTGTTTAAATAGAGGAATTATATACCTACTTAAATATTAGAAATATTATACCACCAAGTCTTACTCCCATCCATGAAAACACTGAAATCACCTAAAAAGGAATTAAAATTGACATAAATTATACATTTTACAAATCTTGTTGAAATTGCCAGCCTAAAATTTTCAATGAGTAATCTCCCAATGAATGAAACAGTCTTGTTGTTTGTTGTACTAGTCTACCCTTGAACGAAAAATTCTCTCTGAATTTTACTTTTCGTGATTTGAAAGCTTTATTCATGTTCCTGGAAACCATATATTGAATTGATAAATTCTTTTTTTTTTGTGTTGTAAATTTGGAAAATAAGAAAACGGTTGTTGCCTTCTGTACTTTTATCACATATCTTTAGAGAATATACAGAAAATGTATTGCCTAATTGTACTTACATTATTTCTTTAATGGCCACACATCAGACTTGGAAGATGATCAATGTAATAATCTTTCTTGGAGCTGCTGTCCTTGCTTCTTTATTTTTTTCATGGCAGAGCCTCAGAATTAGTTGAAGATCTATGTTACCATCTTCCTTGGAACTACTATCCCTGCTGCTTTATTTTTTTTTTCACTCTGCATGAAGATGGAAATCAGATAGTTGTTGTATATATGTACCATTCAGAAATAACCTAAAAAGGAATTAAAATTGACATAAATTATACAATTTACAAATCTTGTTGAAATTGCCAGCCTAAAATTTTCAATGAGTAATCTCCCAATGAACGAACAGTCTTGCCGTTTGTTGTACTAGTCTCCCCTTGAAGGAAAAATTCTCTCTGAATTTTACTTTTCGTGATTTAAAAGCTTTATTCATGTTCCTGGAAACAATATATTGAATTGATAAATTCTTTTTTTGTGTGTGTGTTGTAAATGTGGAAAATAAGAAAACGGTTGTTGCCTTCTGTACTTTTATCACATATTTTGCCTAATTGTACTTACATTATTTCTTTAATGGCCACACATCAGACTTTGAAGATGATCAATGTAATAATCTTCCTTGGAGCTGTTGTCCTTGCTTCTTTATTTTTTTCATGGCAGAGCCTCAGAGTTAGTTGAAGATCTATGTTACCATCTTCCTTGAAACTGCTATCCCTGAAGCTTTATTTTGTTTTTTCACTCTGCATGTAGATGGAAATCAGATAGTTATTGTATATATGTACCACTCAGAAACGTGTCTGATTCCCCCAAACATGTCCATATGAGATCATATGACGTCAATGAACTGCAAAATATGACTTATTGCTAAAGGGCATCAAAACGTGTTCTGTTTATGAACGCCCCAACATATCCAGTCTATATGGAACAAAAGGGTTCTTTTTAAAAAGCCCAGAAACAACTTCTGCAGGAAGCCTGTCGTGCAATACCCTCATACATTATAAAGATATTTAGGCATCACCGGAGTATATTAGTACAAAATAATTCACTAAGTAAACGATGATTTACACTGTACAAAGCTAGTTAATTGCGTTTTCTGTGTAATTGTTTGCTCTAAATATGCTTGAAATATTTGCCACTGGCATTAAGCAATCAACGGTCAATAGTTAAATTAAGCTTGCAATAATGCGTAATATAAAAAACTGGCGTTGAACAAATTAATGCTAATAAATGACCACTGTATTAACAGTGAAGCACTGGGAAAACATGCAATATAAATTGTATTAGATTTCTTAATTATGAAGTACCTCCAACTGTAATTTAAAACAATGACAATTCTATTGATAAAAAATTAATAAACCACCTTAAGTAAAAATAGCTTATTTTGTCATCCTTTTTCTTACACTGTGTCTGTTTATTTGAAAGCAGAAGTTCCTGTGCACATTGTACCATATCTTGGATATTTGTCTATGCGGATTACTATATCTTTCCTCCAGATGTCCTTAGATAGCTGCTTCGATTTATTTTTAGAATCCAACCCAAACCCGACGTCTTCTATCGTGTCCCCCATCATTGTATTGCCGTAAACTTTACAGGAGACATATAAGCGCTAAAAGTTTTGAGACGCTCTGGCGCTTTAAACTGGACACGTTTTGGTGATTAGCAATTATTTGAGACGTTTGGGGGAGTGAAATCGGTCACGTTTGGGCGATTTAAGATTCTAAGGACATGTTTGGGGGAATCGGACATGTCTGGGGGGATGGAAACGTTTGGGAGTGTTACATATATATCATGATTTCTTCAACTACTCTTAAATATGTTCACCAAAGTTAAACTGAATCTTGAACAGTTTGTACATTTACAATTTAACTTTTTTAAATATTACTTTTGCACATATGCAGTTTTAGTTGTTAATTCTACAGGTCTTTGAAGCATTTCATATTAGTGTTCATATATCAAAGGACAGATGGGCATCTCACATCATCCTTTGGGCTCTCAGTTAATTCTCATCTGAGTTTTTGCACATTTAAGAAATTTTATTGTCTGAATTTATAAACCAAATTATTTTTATTCCCCCAAGTATTCTGTTGTCTGGTCACTGTCTTCAGTTCCAACTTGTTTGGCTTCCATATCTAAAGCTATAGGGAGCCATGCTGTTTTCCTTTGAATTGAAAGGTGTGTCACGGTCTTTGAAGTTTGCTCCTTATGAATGGCTAATAAACTTTTAGGCCACAATGGTCAAAATTTTTACACAGATGAGACGACTCAAAAAAACCCCAAAATAATCAACTTTTTCGACAAATTGCACAGACTGTAAGCTTACATGATTTTACTTCTTTCAGTCTTTCTTACATTACAGAGTACTAGAATGTCCTACCACAGAGTAGGTTACCTATCGAAAAGTTCTATACTCTCTAGTCAATTCGGTAACATGAAAATAGATTATAACAATACATTTTTATTAAAGAATGTATCATCAGAATATTAATTTGAAAGCTATAAATATTAAACCCAGTTGTGATTAAAAAACCAAGCAATTTTCCCAGGGGAAACTGATTTTATTATTACCTAACAAGGTTTAACCTAACTCATCTTCATCTTCTGTGTACAATGGAACCATCTTCAAGCTGTACCACTGAAACTTCTCAGGCCTGCGTTTGTAACAAAAACAAAAATTATAAAAGAGTGATGTGTTGGATAACTTCTGGCACAAATAATTTACCGTTAATTCAGAAACACTATTGCGAGGTTTTATTAATCTGAATAATGTGACAGGTTGAGTATTGCAATAATAAGAAACTCCAATTCCTATATCTGTATAAAACTTTCCTGAAATTCAATAAAATAATCTTACTTTTAGTCCATAATGTAAAAATCGCAATAATAAATGCACAGAATAATTTCTGAATTTACAGTAGTTTGCTTTGGTAAGAGAAACACAAAAGTATGAATTTGTGATGTGTATAGATTGTAGGATATCTTTATATATATATAACTGATGGTATATCTGTATTTGACTTCAGTATTGAAGACTTTTTAATAATATAATCATTATATCGAAATTAATCTGCGTGTCAAATTATCAGAGGTTGGTGGCTAACCAAAACAATCTGATTTATACATTTATGTAGATATCCAAACTCACAATCGGAAACTTTACTTTCATTCATGTGTTTCGTTCAGGTGAGACTATTAGAGAAAGGGTTTCCAAATTGTCAATGTTAAGAGACTATTTGCTGTTATTATTAATTCAGAAATTAATAAGATGCATGTTTTAATTCAAATCCTAAATTAGAGTACAAGTATACTTTCTTATTAAAATATATTTCATTAGAGTATAAATTTGAAAAAGAAATTTTGGACTAATTTGTAATAAATTTTCAAGCTATTTCTCCAGGGAAAACTGATTTTATTACCTTACAACTATTAACAGTTTAAGTACAATTGTAACGACAAATTACATACATCATTATCTAGGCATCAAGGCATCTACAATTAAATCATCTCCAGGTCTAGGACTGTACTTTCTTTTTCTTCTCTCTGGGCTGCCGTCTATCTGTAATACATATTCAAATTATTTTAATATCTATCAGACAACTATTAATAAATAAATAAAAAAATATACTTACTTTCCGATGCATATGTTACCTGTCCTGACGTAAATATCCTTGGGCTGGTATCTGAAACAAAAACAAAATAAGTTCAAAATATTGAACCAAATATAAAACTTAAAAATTTGCTACTTTAATTTTTTTCTTTCAAAATATCTATATAGAAAAACTGGCATTAATGGCAGCCATCATCATTGGTCAATTGCTCTTTTGACTGTATATCATTAACTTATTTTCATTTTAAATCTATATTTCAATCAGTAATCAAGACGGTTTAATGATATAATCATTATTTCTGAAATTAATGTGCGTGTCAAATTATCAGACGTTGGTGGCTAACTAAAACAATCTGATGTATACATTTTGAACAGAAATGATTAAAAAATTCAACTGAATTTCAATAAAAAATCGACTAAATATGTAGATATCCAAATTGACAATCGGAAACTTTACTTTCATTCAGGTGAGACTATTAGAAAAGGGTTTCCAAATTGTCAATGTTAAAAGACTATTTGCTGTTATAATTAATTCAGAAATTAAGATGCATGTTTTAATTCAAATCCTAAATTGGAGTACAAGTATACTTTTTCATTCAGTATAAATTTCAAAAGAAATTTTGGACTAATTTGTAATAAATTTTCAAGCGGTATCTCCAGGAAAACTGATTTTATTACCTTACAACTATCAACAGTTTAAGTACAATTGTAACGACAAAATACATACATCATCATCTAGGCTTCAAGGCATCTACAATTAAATCATCTCCAGGTCTAGGACTGTACTTTCTTTTCTTCTTTCTGGGCTGCCGTCTATCTGTAATACATATTCAAATTATTTTAATATCTATCAGACAACTATTAATAAATTAAAAAATATATACTTACTTTCCGATGCATATGTTACCTGTCCTGACGTAAATATCCTGGTGCTGGTATCTGAAACAAAAACAAAATAAGTTCAAAAATATTAAACCAAATGTAAAACTTAAAAAATTTGCTACTTTAATTTTTTTTTCTTTCAAAATATCTATATAGAAAAACTGGCATTAATGGCAGCCATCATCATTGGTCAATTGCTCTTTTTGACTGTATATCATTAACTTATTTTCATTTTAAATCTATATTTCAATCAGTAATCAAGATGGTTTAATGATATAATCATTATTTCTGAAATTAAATGTGCGTGTCAAATTATCAGAAGTTGGTGGCTAACCAAAACAATCTGATGTATACATTTTGAACAGAAATGATTAAAATTCAACTGAATTTCAAACAAAAAATTGACTAAATATGTAGATATCCAAATTGACAATCGGAAACTTTACTTTCATTCAGGTGAGACTATTAGAAAAGGGTTTCCAAATTGTCAATGTTAAAAGACTATTTGCTGTTATAATTAATTCAGAAATTAAGATGCATGTTTTAATTCAAATCCTAAATTGGAGTACAAGTATACTTTTTCATTCAGTATAAATTTCAAAAAGAAATTTTGGACTAATTTGTAATAAATTTTCAAGCTGTTTCTCCAGGAAAACTGATTTTATTACCTTACAACTATCAACAGTTTAAGTACAATTGTAACGACAAAATACATACATCATCATCTAGGCTTCAAGGCATCTACAATTAAATCATCTCCAGGTCTAGGACTGTACTTTCTTTTTCTTCTTTCTGGGCTGCCGTCTATCTGTAATACATATTCAAATTATTTTAATATCTATCAGACAACTATTAATAAATAAATAAAAAAATATACTTACTTTCCGATGCATATGTTACCTGTCCTGACGTAAATATCCTTGGGCTGGTATCTGAAACAAAAACAAAATAAGTTCAAAAATATTGAACCAAATATAAAACTTAAAAAATTTGCTACTTTAATTTTTTTCTTTCAAAATATCTATATAGAAAAACTGGCATTAATGGCAGCCATCATCATTGGTCAATTGCTCTTTTGACTGTATATCATTAACTTATTTTCATTTTAAATCTATATTTCAATCAGTAATCAAGACGGTTTAATGATATAATCATTATTTCTGAAATTAATGTGCGTGTCAAATTATCAGAAGTTGGTGGCTAACCAAAACAATCTGATGTATACATTTTGAACAGAAATGATTAAAATTCAACTGAATTTCAAACAAAAAATCAACTAAATATGTAGATATCCAAATTGACAATCGGAAACTTTACTTTCGTTCAGGTGAGACTATTAGAGAAAGGGTTTCCAAATTGTCAATGTTAAAAGACTATTTGCTGTTATAATTAATTCAGAAATTAAGATGCATGTTTTAATTCAAATCCTAAATTGGAGTACAAGTATACTTTTTCATTTGAGTATAAATTTCAAAAGAAATTTTGGACTAATTTGTAATAAATTTTCAAGCTGTTTCTCCAGGAAAACTGATTTTATTACCTTACAACTATCAACAGTTTAAGTACAATTGTAACGACAAAATACATACATCATCATCTAGGCTTCAAGGCATCTACAATTAAATCATCTCCAGGTCTAGGACTGTACTTTCTTTTTCTTCTTTCTGGGCTGCCGTCTATCTGTAATACATATTCAAATTATTTTAATATCTATCAGACAACTATTAATAAATAAAAAAAATATACTTACTTTCCGATGCATATGTTACCTGTCCTGACGTAAATATCCTGGTGCTGGTATCTGAAACAAAAACAAAATAAGTTCAAAAATATTGAACCAAATATAAAACTTAAAAAATTTGCTACTTTAATTTTTTTTCTTTCAAAATATCTATATAGAAAAACTGGCATTAATGGCAGCCATCATCATTGGTCAATTGCTCTTTTGACTGTATATCATTAACTTATTTTCATTTTAAATCTATATTTCAATCAGTAATCAAGACGGTTTAATGATATAATCATTATTTCTGAAATTAAATGTGCGTGTCAAATTATCAGAAGTTGGTGGCTAACCAAAACAATCTGATGTATACATTTTGAACAGAAATGATTAAAATTCAACTGAATTTCAAACAAAAAATCGACTAAATATGTAGATATCCAAATTGACAATCGGAAACTTTACTTTCGTTCAGGTGAGACTATTAGAAAAGGGTTTCAAATTGTCAATGTTAAAAGACTATTTGCTGTTATAATTAATTCAGAAATTAAGATGCATGTTTTAATTCAAATCCTAAATTGGAGTACAAGTATACTTTTTCATTCAGTATAAATTTCAAAAGAAATTTTGGACTAATTTGTAATAAATTTTCAAGCTGTTTCTCCAGGAAAACTGATTTTATTACCTTACAACTATCAACAGTTTAAGTACAATTGTAACGACAAAATACATACATCATCATCTAGGCTTCAAGGCATCTACAATTAAATCATCTCCAGGTCTAGGACTGTACTTTCTTTTCTTCTTTCTGGGCTGCCGTCTATCTGTAATACATATTCAAATTATTTTAATATCTATCAGACAACTATTAATAAATAAAAAATATATACTTACTTTCCGATGCATATGTTACCTGTCCTGACGTAAATATCCTGGTGCTGGTATCTGAAACAAAAACAAAATAAGTTCAAAATATTAAACCAAATATAAAACTTAAAAATTTGCTACTTTAATTTTTTTTCTTTCAAAATATCTATATAGAAAAACTGGCATTAATGGCAGCCATCATCATTGGTCAATTGCTCTTTTGACTGTATATCATTAACTTATTTTCATTTTAAATCTATATTTCAATCAGTAATCAAGACGGTTTAATGATATAATCATTATTTCTGAAATTAAATGTGCGTGTCAAATTATCAGAAGTTGGTGGCTAACCAAAACAATCTGATGTATACATTTTGAACAGAAATGATTAAAATTCAACTGAATTTCAAACAAAAAATCGACTAAATATGTAGATATCCAAATTGACAATCGGAAACTTTACTTTCATTCAGGTGAGACTATTAGAGAAAGGGTTTCCAAATTGTCAATGTTAAAAGACTATTTGCTGTTATAATTAATTCAGAAATTAAGATGCATGTTTTAATTCAAATCCTAAATTGGAGTACAAGTATACTTTTTTCTTTCGAGTATAAATTTCAAAAAGAAATTTTGGACTAATTTGTAATAAATTTGCAAGCTGTTTCTCCGGGGAAAACTGATTTTATTACCTTACAACTATCAACAGTTTAAGTACAATTGTAACGACAAAATACATACATCATCATCTAGGCTTCAAGGCATCTACAATTAAATCATCTCCAGGTCTAGGACTGTACTTTCTTTTTCTTCTTTCTGGGCTGCCGTCTATCTGTAATACATATTCAAATTATTTTAATATCTATCAGACAACTATTAATAAATAAAAAAAATATATACTTACTTTCCGATGCATATGTTACCTGTCCTGACGTAAATATCCTGGTGCTGGTATCTGAAACAAAAACAAAATAAGTTCAAAAATATTGAACCAAATATAAAACTTAAAAATTTGCTACTTTAATTTTTTTTCTTTCAAAATATCTATATAGAAAAACTGGCATTAATGGCAGCCATCATCATTGGTCAATTGCTCTTTTGACTGTATATCATTAACTTATTTTCATTTTAAATCTATATTTCAATCAGTAATCAAGACGGTTTAATGATATAATCATTATTTCTGAAATTAATGTGTGTCAAATTATCAGAAGTTGGTGGCTAACCAAAACAATCTGATGTATACATTTTGAACAGAAATGATTAAAAATTCAACTGAATTTCAATCAAAAAATCGACTAAATATGTAGATATCCAAATTGACAATCGGAAACTTTACTTTCGTTCAGGTGAGACTATTAGAGAAAGGGTTTCAAATTGTCAATGTTAAAAGACTATTTGCTGTTATAATTAATTCAGAAATTAAGATGCATGTTTTAATTCAAATCCTAAATTGGAGTACAAGTATACTTTTTCATTCGAGTATAAATTTCAAAAGAAATTTTGGACTAATTTGTAATAAATTTTCAAGCTGTTTCTCCAGGAAAACTGATTTTATTACCTTACAACTATCAACAGTTTAAGTACAATTGTAACGACAAAATACATACATCATCATCTAGGCTTCAAGGCATCTACAATTAAATCATCTCCAGGTCTAGGACTGTACTTTCTTTTCTTCTTTCTGGGCTGCCGTCTATCTGTAATACATATTCAAATTATTTTAATATCTATCAGACAACTATTAATAAATAAAAAAATATATACTTACTTTCCGATGCATATGTTACCTGTCCTGACGTAAATATCCTGGTGCTGGTATCTGAAACAAAACAAAATAAGTTCAAAATATTGAACCAAATATAAAACTTAAAAATTTGCTACTTTAATTTTTTTTTCTTTCAAAATATCTATATAGAAAAACTGGCATTAATGGCAGCCATCATCATTGGTCAATTGCTCTTTTTGACTGTATATCATTAACTTATTTTCATTTTAAATCTATATTTCAATCAGTAATCAAGACGGTTTAATGATATAATCATTATTTCTGAAATTAAATGTGCGTGTCAAATTATCAGAAGTTGGTGGCTAACCAAAACAATCTGATGTATACATTTTGAACAGAAATGATTAAAATTCAACTGAATTTCAAACAAAAAATCGACTAAATATGTAGATATCCAAATTGACAATCGGAAACTTTACTTTCATTCAGGTGAGACTATTAGAGAAAGGGTTTCCAAATTGTCAATGTTAAAAGACTATTTGCTGTTATAATTAATTCAGAAATTAAGATGCATGTTTTAATTCAAATCCTAAATTGGAGTACAAGTATACTTTTTCATTAGAGTATAAATTTCAAAAAGAAATTTTGGACTAATTTGTAATAAATTTTCAAGCTGTTTCTCCAGGGAAAACTGATTTTATTACCTTACAACTATCAACAGTTTAAGTACAATTGTAACGACAAAATACATACATCATCATCTAGGCTTCAAGGCATCTACAATTAAATCATCTCCAGGTCTAGGACTGTACTTTCTTTTTCTTCTTTCTGGGCTGCCGTCTATCTGTAATACATATTCAAATTATTTTAATATCTATCAGACAACTATTAATAAATAAAAAAAATATATACTTACTTTCCGATGCATATGTTACCTGTCCTGACGTAAATATCCTGGTGCTGGTATCTGAAACAAAAACAAAATAAGTTCAAAAATATTGAACCAAATATAAAACTTAAAAATTTGCTACTTTAATTTTTTTCTTTCAAAATATCTATATAGAAAACTGGCATTAATGGCAGCCATCATCATTGGTCAATTGCTCTTTTGACTGTATATCATTAACTTATTTTCATTTTAAATCTATATTTCAATC
>JAASAO010001619.1:0-28044 GCA_017311375.1 Mytilus coruscus | reverse complement strand
TAATAAAATCTGTTATTCTGTTTTGCCATGTATAAAATAAAACTGAATACAACTCAACAACATCATTACTGTGTATTCATTTATATTCTCAGGAAAACTCATATTTTCGTCAATATTTAATTTCGTGGGTTTGCCAAAGTCGGCATACAAGCCTATCGAAAATTCATAATTCGTCGAACATAAAAATTCGTGTTTCACCTGTACCCTAAAATAAAAACTAACGAAAATTGTTATCCAACGAATAATAATGAATTCACAGTAATTTTATATTCAAGTTATAGCATGCCACTTTAGACATAAGGGTAAACTACGCATATATCGAAAATTTGAATGTTTATTTGAGCGCGAAAACTATCTGGATTCCTACAGAAAAAAAGGGGAATACAAATCATAAGTTTAAAGGTTGAAACTGGGCGATATAAATAAATGACCTTTAAAGAAGGAATATGTGATAGATGTGTGTCTGATGATATTGAGGATTAAACAACTTTCTTTTACAATGTTCCTTTTAATTACCTATATTACCAAATGATGTCCATCGTTTTCTTACTTGTCCTGTCTAAACAGATTTATATGGCTAATGACTATGGAAGATATAACAACTACACAGAAAATAACCGAATTTATCTCAGTAAACCTTCATATTTAATTATATGCTAGTTTATACCATGTCATATTCCATGATGATATTATATCGTTTGTCTCTATTTTGTACATTTATTTGTGCACTACCAATATATCACTGTTAATGATAATCATTGCAAAATTGCTATATTTTAAATAAAACCCTTTGGGGCGAATGTTTGGTCAATAAAATTTTGAATCTTGTAAGACCCGGATCCACCTTGATTGCTATTCTATTATATTTTGAAAATTACAAATAGAATCACAATTCTTGGTTTCATTCTGGACTTTTGTTTGAAACTGTATGTTTATCTAACCAGACAGGCGAATTGTATCATACAAGTTTAAATACTTTAGGGAAGATCAGATGTGTTGAGGAATGCCGTTTTTGTTACATTTTGGACGAGCAGAAAATGTTTTTCTGGCCCTGGTTTGAGTGAAAATAAATATTCTGACCTCATCAATCTTTTCCTGATCCCTCCTTAAAATTAAATGGTCGTCCCCTGATGTCCCTGTGTGAATATAGCAAATTGACACTAAGTCTATTTTTTTTAAGTTTTATTTACAAAGTGACTATCCATTAAAGCATTTTTAAAACAATTATTAAAACTCTGAAGTTATTGTTATTTCTATTTATTCATGTGTTTAACTTCGCCTTGTCGACTTAAATTCACTTGTTTCTAACTATACTGCATATATATATATCCTTCGATTTAAGATGTGTTTGTTTTTCTTGTGCTTCTTCGTTGTTGCCTTATTACAATGTACACACAGGTATGCGTAATTTGGTTTGTTCCGTCGACATAGATTTGTAGTAATGTTAAAATAACTCATTGGGTTAATTATATAGGAACAAATGAACAAATAGGATTGCACCGCAATATCATATAGTCCGTATTTGTTATTTTAGGGACATGCATCAACATGTTGTAATTGGCTGCGATTTTAGTGTTATGTAAGATAAGAAGGATATTTGACATCCATTTATGACACAAATAAAATACATGCACAGCAAAAGAATAAAGATATGGAACAGCGCTTGTATTGCTGTTCTTCGTTACAAATTCAGAGTGTTTATTTACATTTATTTTGGAATATTGAATTGCATATTGTACATGTTATATGTATACCTTTGCATATAATAAGTATATTTTGCGGATAAAAAGTGTACTTTTGAATATTATGAGTATACTTTCGCATAGTAAACAGAAGTATAATTTTGCACATACTAATTCTGATTTTGCATATTAAAAGCATTCCTTATCATCCTGTTTGGGGTTATTTTGTGAGCAAAGCTAGAAGCAGAGTTAAGTAAATCAAATTTCATTGCAATTTTATACTTTTTAATAATTATGTTATTTTGAAAAGACCATAGAGGAATTCAATTAGATATATTTTTTAAAAGCCGACCTAAAGTAAAACTATTTAGACTATTTCAACAAACAGAAAAGAAAAACCACACGAGTTCGGCAAATATTAATCATAGACTTCCTTATTCAAATATTCAAGTCCTACAACGTTCAATCAAAACATAGTTGACTGGATTAAATGTCAATATACGTTTATCTTTAAAACAAACTTGGGTATCCCAATTAACCCCAAAACGTCTAAGTGCAGTAATGTATAAAATAATTTGATTTTGGTGGGTAAGTTCGGCATTTGAACCTTTTCATAACGTCATCGGAAATTCGGAAGTGTCTTAAACAATACAGTTCAAATGCAAACATAATAAGGTACAGGCAATATGATTGGTCAATATAAGGAATGAAGTGTAAAACACTAAGAAACAATTCGATGCCATGCATTTTTAAAACAAAGAGATTTTAGAATTCAGCTATTTCATAGCAGTTACTTGTCGGACAAGAATAGACAGAATGTGTGTCACTGAACGCAGGTTATAGACAATAATGCAGAAATGGACAGTTATTTTATTTTTGTATCTATTATTCATTTTAAAACTGCATCCACACATATCTAATGTTATTTTCGGTTTGTTTTCTTCAAACTAATAATAACGAATCCAGATAGCAGTTTTGTAGAATCTGCAGACTTATTTAAAGTATTAAGCATGTTAAAGGACCTATATTAGTAAAAACATATCAAGATATTATTTACATCAGGTGGTTATAGAAATCCCCAAAGAGAGTTTGCTAGTTGAGTGAAGAAAGTATATTATATTGTATTTTCTTTGTTCAGTCGTTTATATATATTTCAATTTCCAAACTTATCTCTTCTAGATTAATGTTGAGTATTAGAGTATTGCTCTTTGTTCCCATTTGCTAATGAGATGAAACAATGTGAGGAAATTTCAAACAGCTAAATTGATAGAAATTGGGAGGATTCAATTATTTCCCCATTACTACAATGCAATTTTATCTAAATTGAAAGGCAGATTTGTTATTCCCTTTATTAGACTGCATATCTTCTTTAATTTCTCATACTAGTATCCCATTCACGGTTTCTCTGAGAATTTGTAGAGGGTCATGACCCTCATTTAAGAGCGCAATACTGTTTTGAGTATTGATAGGGTCATTTATTAACTTCCTGGTTAAAATCGAAAATAAAATTTGGACCATGTACTCAGATAATCATCCACCCTACACAAATTCGGAATCATTTAAAATTTAACAGAAGTTGAAAGTTTAAAGAATACCCTTAAGATATACTACACGTTATAGTAAACCGAGGACACAAATACTTGGATACTTGATTTAGTGGTGTTAATAACAGGCATGGGGTAATGCAAATTTGTAATTGTAGTGCATGGTAATGCATTACATTTTCCAAGTAATTGCATGTAATGTGTAATACAGCAAATCTTGCATTACATGTAATTGTAATTTAATGCATTAATTTAGCAAAAGTTGTGTAATTTCATGCATTACATTGCATTACATGGCATTACTTTTTCACATACTATATATCTTTAACGGACTGAGGGATATTTAACTATTATAAAAGAAGAATTGAAGATTTCTTGATTAACTAAGGGCGTATGACAGTTGTGCCGATTTTAAAATGTTCAATCTTTCATTTGCGCCGATTGTGTACAGGTAAATTACAGGTTAATGTTATTTTAATTTATCATCATAAACCTCTTCCATCAACCAGTTCTACATGTTATGAACTGTCAATTATAACATGTATATAACTGTTGTCCCCTACAAATAGATTCACGGTTTTCGTATTCATCTGGATTAGAACTGGTGGAGGAAAATCCAGTCTCTTGGGCTAAGCACAGAGTATAAAGACAAATAAAGGGTTGCCTGGGGTAAACACTAATGTATGGATTATGGTGATCCCTGGACTACTCCCATCAGCATTATAGATAAAGGTGGATTTGGAGTACATACGTTAATATAACAGTAATTACACGACACAATTGACCAAAATACTTCTAGGAGATTTAATGTGAGCTTACACAACTCACGCTCGTTTAGTAAATCAAATATAATGAAACTAGTTTTGAACTTAAACGACATGATATCAATTTACTTATGTTACCAATGGTTACTGAAATGAAATGATTTGTGTATAAATTTTGAAAAAAACATGAATGGAAATAGAATTTGAAAGGAAGACAAACATTAATTTCAGAAATATTCAGTCGGATTATCAGTCGGATTGAGAGGCATTATGGATAAAAATGTGATTTCGGCAAATTTATCAATATTTAAGTGGAATAAAATTGCAGTGAAGTTAATTGACGCAAGAAAGCCGTGTAGAACGATACACATTTCCTACATGCGGGTCTCTCCTGAAAACGCTCTCTCTCTCTCTCTCTCTCTCTCTTGTATGTTATTCCATATTTGGTCGCCGTAAAATATAACTGTAGAGTGACAGCTAATAACACAGTGATGGTACCATTGTATGCATACAGATTTAAACTTTCCAATTAAAAAATCGTAAAACCTTAAAAAATTCCTTAACCTGATCAAATTTGATTACATGCTGATTCCTTTAGTAATTTTTCAGAACTGCAAAATTGTTAATAATTTCATCCTCTTTAACTATCAAAAACGTGCAATATCTTTCTGCCATCAGCTTGTGAAATCAAATTATCCACAATCGTTCATACTTTCAATCATTTGTATGTACAATCTTGTAAGGTGATTAGGCAATATATATACGAAAAGGATCGTATTATAAAAATAAAAGTAACAATGGCAAATTTTTAATCAAGTGACTTCTTCCACAACCTTCACGTGAACAGATGTTTGATATTTATATGAAAGATTAGCATATATTTATTTATAAGAGTATTAATTTACAAATGTAAAGCACATTGAATAGTGTATTAACTTCCGTGTGTTTATAAAAAAAATTATTTCCATTTTTGCCTCTAGATAAACAGGTTATAATGTGGCCTTAATCACATTGCACATTCTATTGCGATATCGAAAACCTTACCTTTGACATCACAAGAGAAAATGCCTGTCGCCACTGAGCAATTTTGAATGATTCTTGAAAACATGTATTGTGTGTTCCTCTGATGTACGCTCTTAATAAAATCTGTTATTCCGTTTTGCCATGTATAAAATAAAACTAAATACAACTCAACATCATCATTACTGTGTATTCATTTATATTCTCAGGAAAACTCATATTTTCGTCGATATTTAATTTCGTGGGTTTGCCAAAGTCGGCATACAAGCCTATCGAAAATTAATAATTCGTCGAACATAAAAATTCGTTTTTATTTTATAAGTTTTATTTACAAAATGACTATCCATTAAAACATTTTTAAAAGACTGTTTTTTCCAACAATTATTAAAACTCTGGAGTTATTGTTTTTCTATCTATTCATGTGTTTAACTTTGCCTTGTCTACTTAAATTCACTTGTTTTAGCTATACTGCTATATATATATCCTTCGATTTAAGATGTATGTGTTTTTATTGTGCTTCTTCGTTGTTGCCTTATTGCAATCTCACACAGGTATGCGTTATTTGGTTTGTTCCGATAACATAGATTTGTAGTAACTCATTGGTGTAATTGTATAAGAACATATGAACGTATAGGTTTGCACAGCAATATCATATACGAGCTTGACACGAAATTCTGCAGTCCGTATTTCTTTTCATTTGTTATTTTAGGGACATGCATCAACATGTTGTAATTGGCTGCGATTTTACGATTTTAAAATGTTCAATCTTTCATTTGCGCCGATTGTGTACAGGTAAATTACAGGTTAATGTTATTTTAATTTATCATCATAAACCTCTTCCATCAACCAGTTCTACATGTTATGAACTGTCAATTATAACATGTATATAACTGTTGTCCCCTACAAATAGATTCACGGTTTTCGTATTCATCTGGATTAGAACTGGTGGAGGAAAATCCAGTCTCTTGGGCTAAGCACAGAGTATAAAGACAAATAAAGACACTGGTAAACGGGTATCGCATTTTTCGGTCTACCATTCCTTCTCGCAGATGAAATCGAGGACTGCTTTAATTACCTTTGACATTATGTCTGACGCTCCTTCTGATGACAAATGCCATGTACTTTTAGACTACGTTCTGATTACTTATATATGCTCAACTTTACTATATACACCTCATTTGTGGGCAGCTGCACCTGTTGAAACTGTAAGAGGACGAATAACGGTCTAGAATCGTTTCATTCGCATTACAATGATGAGCAGGGACAACAGCTATATATATATATGTTATAATTGACAATTCATAACATATGTACAACTGGCTAATGGAAGAGGTTTATAATGATGAATAAAAATAACATTCACCTTTAATTTACCTGTACACAATCGTCGCAAATGAAAGACAAAATCGGCGCAAGTGAAAGAAAAGGTGTGAGTAGATATCACAACAAAAGTGCATGCTTATCAAAACAATCATACTATTTAAACAGATAGGTAAATTACAGTTAGCTAAATATTTTTGTCATATAGCTCTTCAACTGTTTCGGTACTTATACATCCTCGGATTTCAAATGCTTGGCATTGAGCTTTCCTGATGAAGGTAAATCCAGAAAAGCGCTTCGGACGCATGAAATTATTTAACGTGTTGTTTTCAATTTTTTCTAGTCCATGTTTGTCAAGTTGTTGAAAATCATTTTTGCTGTTACTGCTTGAACAAATATGGATTCTCTTAAAAGTAACTTTGAAAAGTGTTGCATCACAAAGGCAGCATGTGCATATTGTCAGGGATTCCATTTTGCACAAATTCTGCAATAGACTATTTGGACTTTGATGTTATTTTTCAAAATTTCTATAGTTGTGTATGCTGTAATATCCTCCAATATTACTTGATGGAATTTCTTGAAACTTTGTATCTCGTGTTGGATTACTATGTTTTATTTTGTTCAGTTGTTCAGGATATTTTCTGCTGATCTCTGATGTTAACTGGTATTCTATTGAGTGTGTTGATGGTAGATGTGCAGTTAGACTTTACACATCTCCAGTAGTATCTTTCTTTCCATTTAGTCTTTACTCTGTACTTGTAGTTGTTGTCATGAGACCAAGTTTTCTTTGCCAAGACGATTCTCAACAAACTGTATATTTAACTGTGCATTAGCCATACTTGAAAAGTGAATGACATGACTACTACTACTACTAATTATAGTTTAATGGCGACTTGCGGGTATTGCGCCAGATTGCCTAATTATTATATAATAATATAAATTTTAACTTTAGTATTAATTAGAAGTTAACCTGTGGTTTTAATTCATATTATTGTATATTGTGAGTCCTCCTCCCCCCCCCCCCCACCCCAACTTTATCTTGATATATATATCTAAACTTTTATGTGTAAGTAATATTCTTATTTATCTTGTTTTTACTAAAATGGAGAAAAGGTGTTTGTATGCGCTGTGCGAATTAAATAAATCTCAAATATCCTTTTTTAGTTTGAAATAATTGTATTTAAGTAAAATTTCTTTAATATTTCTAATATGTCTTATGTTAATAAACATTTCCATTCCCAAAATATCTTTTTATTAATAAAATGTAATAAAAATGTTTTAATTTTCTTTATTCTATTAAAATTCATAATAATTTTAACCCCAAAATCTACTATTTTTCTTATCAAAAGTGATAAAATGTTGCAATTTTATCAAGTTCCTAATTATTTTTAACAGTTAAATACTTATAAGAACATTTAAATAGTTATAAAACACCTATTGTTATTTTATAAACATCTATTGAAATATTTTGTTGGCGTTCAAGGAATAGGTAACATATAAAATGTTGGCATTCGAGAAAGACACCCATTTTCCTGCATAAAAGATTGATATTTGAAAAGCATTACTGTATTCCTTTGTTGTCAAAAGATCAATGTATACCTATGTCATGATTAAATAACAGATAATTGAACAGTGTCATAAAACACTAATTAGTTTGTTTTACGATCAATATTTTCACCATTTTGACATTTGGTCATTAATTTAGCTTTATGTTCATTATATAATTAGGAGAGAAATTCTCAGTAAATATTTTGATTGAAAAAAAAAGTAAATTTAACAGTAAGTTAATATAAGTATTAAGCTTCATCTATGTAATTTATTTTTAGAAAAAACACAGAGATCTATATAAGTACCTTGAAACAAAGAATGCCAAAGAACGATAAAAGTTTGAAACCCTTATCATCATCGATGATGTCAATTATTAGACTAGACATTTTACATAGATATAAGAAGATGTGGTATGAGTCCCAATGAGACAACACTCCATCTAAGTCACAATTTGTAAAAGTAAACCATTATAGGTCAAAGTATGGCCTTCAGGCCTACATGTGAAACAGTTACTGCATATATATGTTAGAATATTTTGTGACTTCATGTCGTTTTTCAAAATGTTTTGATTTTTCTTTTCAATTGATTATAAAATTTACAAATGTAATGTGTAATTCAATGCATTACTTTGATAAATGCATGTAATTGTAATTTAATGCATGGTTTTGTCAAAGTAATTGTAATATAATGCATTACATTGTAATGTAATTCGCCTGGTTAATAAACCACTAAAATTAGCACCTCGTTTATGATGAATAGTTTACCTAACTACCTTCTTGGAAACAAATGTGTGCTAGTTTTGGAAATTGGGACGAATTTCATTACATAATGTCATGCAGCAAATTTGCCAACATTCGAGATTTATTAATTCAAGAAAAATTTTCAAAACGTCCAAATACACTTAAATTTAGAAATCTTATGACATGTAAGAGAAAATCGATACTTTCGAAATTCTGTAAATTTATCAAAATTGTTAATAAAGGGTTGTGTGATCCGGGTTGACACATTGTTCTCTGTACCATTCCACTGTAAGGTTTGTTGAGAAATAATGATATGCTATGTGAATTTTCGTTGTTTTTAGCTTATCGAAAACGTTCTTTAACTATATTTTCAGAGAAGAGGTATGCTTATTTATTTAAGAAAAAGTTGGTTTACTGTAACAAATCACTTTGCTCGCATGTACTTCCAAATGTGCATAATGCAAATCAGTAACGCAAAGCAGCATTCATCATTATTTGCTTTTGATTGATACGTTTGATGGCATTCGACTTTGTTTAATGTATATAGGTTAACCATTTATGAGAAGTGGGCAAATACCGAAGAAGATAGACCCAGATAATGATAATAAACTACCGTATTCAAATCTTCTATTACTTTTATATTCTGGCCATACGCGATTACCTTAAGATGTAGTCTCTAAAACAGATTACTCCTAGTCTTACAGATACGAAATAATACAAAACATATTTGTAGACGAAAACTATTTTACGAACGAAAACCCTTGTATACTTACATCTACAAGAAGACTTACTTAATAACTGTTAATTAATTATATAATTTAAAGTGGCATTAGCTGCCATTTAGATAATTTTTTTTTTTTTTTTTTCCAAACAGTTATAGAAGAAACTACTATTTTCTATAATTTATCAGTTTGGTTCTATTTGGTCAAAATAAGATTAAAAGTCCTCAAAGGTATAATTGAAATGTAAGTGAATAATTCAAACGAGTTGAACCCGTATTCATGTAACCCGAACTTGACCTTAAGCTGAGTTGGTTTACGCATGCCCTAAGCGTGTCCAGTTATCAAAAAGAAAAGAATGTCAACCTTGAAAAGTGAAACAAGGGTCCACCATACAAATAACATTTCTTCGCACGATTCGGACCACAAGAAATCATTCAAATCCTAGTAAATCCTTTTACATGTTTTAATCTATGGCATGCAATCAAACAGACCTGAAAAATCATCGTAATTAACCCAACTCTACGTGCTCCTCGGTTTATTTATATTTATAGTTATGTTTATATCGTACCGATATCTCGTGTAGCCTAAAATAAGCACGGAGTGCTGATAAATTTACCAAGTCTATGCATTGTTAATTGTTTCTTTTGAACTTTTGTAATTTGGATATACCTTTTAAGTATGTTATGAACGGCATATGAGATATTAAGTCAATCAGGGATCATGAATTTAACAGCTAATTCCCTTTAATTCATACATATATAAACATGATAAATGCAAATTATCTAAATTAGTAGTTACGTATTTTTGTTCCGGAAGTGAGTTTTGCTTTTCGTCCTTATACAGTCCACACAATACACAATACAGTGGTTTAGAAAAGTCATGTGTGATTCTATTGTGAAAACAAAATCATTTCATGGTATGATTGAGTATAATTCAAATCACGTGTTAGTGCATCCAAAAGAAGATGCAAGTCCATAGTTGGTTCGTGCACGATAGTCTTCTAGTTATTACTTCTACCGGTTTCAGAATTCGTTTTCTTCTAGAATAAAATTATTTAATTTCCAGTACCTTTGGCCTTTGGTTTTGCCCGACACGCTTTCTAATTTAAAAGATAAAACTTGATGATCTGTACTTTTATTTACTGCGGGCCTAATGTCTTGATTTTGTATCAAGCAGAAAGTCCTTATTTATTGAGAAGATATCGATTCATCTTGCCTGACTAAAACTTTGTCTTTTCCAATTGAACTAAATTTAATTTGGGTTAACATATCGCTAAATATCAATAACATATGATTGTGCGTTATAAAAGTCTAAAATAAACAATTTACAAGACATGGGCTCGATAATATGTAGCTTCGTTTCGTGTGTATTTTAGTCTAGACGCCATCTAATTAACTATCGAGTTGACCTCGGAAGACCTCCAATGGTCTTATAAGCGATATAAACATACATATAGATATAGATAGATGGTGTACTCATGGAGTTGGATTTTTCTAGGTCTGTTTGATTTCATATTATAAATGTAACATATCATGCTGCGAAATAAAATGTTCTCTTTTAGAACTCTAGTGCTACTGTCTCAAATAAAATTCCTTAAATTGAGTGTGTTCCTTTCCATTTGAGGCCACCTTATATATGTGATTTTTCCTGAAAAGTAGACATAATACTAGGAACAGACTCAAACAAAATATAAATTCTAGCAATTGCAAAATATCACTTAAAACATTTAAACCCAGAAAGAGAAAACTATAAGAAGATAACAGATGCCGCAAGTAATGAATTTATTCGAGAAATCGAGACAACCACAAAACCAAATCTAAAAATGCACAAATTAAGAGTATCCAGATGTTGTAGATAGTGTAGAACCGACATGAAAGGAAAAAAAACAGATTACATCTAACAAATATTCATTAAACTGAATAGCAGATGCAGCATGTGAATTGCAAAAGTATCGAAGCTTAAAGCCAATTGTTCTCACTACCAAACATGCTGCAATCACTGGTAATCTGAAGATACAAGAAGTTTGAATTATGTCAGTTTTGAATGAAAATGATGAAAAATCTACATTTTGCACCAGAACGCATAAGAAACTTTACTCTAAACAGAGAATGAAACATCTTTAATAAATGATTTTGGCGAACTAGACGACTTATTTTCTTACTTAAAACGCCGACGCAAAGAACAACAACAATGCAATTATGTGTATTGGAAAGATTTGCCCTTTGGTGGGGTTGTTGTCTCTTTGGCACATTCCCATTTTCATTCTCAATTTTATTTTAGATTAAATAAACATAAACGATGATTGAAAGTTCGTACATTTATGACTTATTCATTTCATTAACATATGTAATTAAAAAATATATCGGGAACACTGGTAACATTATTTTGTTTCAATTTCAGTTTGATAATTAGTTTATTGTGGTTATCGGCATAAGAATTATCCTTTTAAATGAATTTTACAAATATAATGTACTGCCTTCTTTCTACTGACTTTTGAAAGATAACAAATTTATAACTGTTCCTTTATTTGCATAACAAATTTGAAAAGATATAAATGTAATTACTTGTAAAATTTATTTAATAACATATACGCACACGTGTTTCATGTGGACGTAGACATTGGGATTATAATGTTATATTCCTTATGTGTATGGCCTCCTTCGTATTATTGCATAATCTACGCACAGAAGCTTCAAAGGTCGCAATTTTGGCATATTCTCTTTCTCCACTTTTACAAATTGTTGTAATCATATCTTTATTACTGATATTCTGATAGATAGTTGTTATGAAATATTTCTCTTAATACTTACATAAACTCCGTGAATAATAAAAAAAAAACAGATGTTTTGTAGAATTTCGATGTAATTCCATTTTCTACAGGTGGTTTTTCAGTTTTCAACAGTTTAACACCTTGATCAATTTCTCCTCAGTTGTGGACAAATGTAAATATTTTCTGTCTTCCTGGCTTAATATATTTTCAATATCTAGTTATAAATTTCTGTTGCCTCTTTATCCCATCACCTGATATATTATTTATGTGTTTAAAGAATTTAACATTTACCCGAAATATTGAATCAATATCTTCCCTATATCGTCCTTTTAAGGTTTTATTACAAGTCTATAGTCTATAGTAGGCCCTCTTTTTCCAAATTGAAATTTAAAATGTTGTGCTTTTTCGCCATGTTCATGCTACTTAATTTTCGTTCTAATTTTAGCTCCGTATAAATTGTCGTCATATAATTTAATTTTTTCTTTGATATTAAAAATTTCTTTTAATTACCTTCAACTTCGTACTTTATTTGGTCTTTTGATATTTCTTTATTGGAGCGTCACTGGTGTGTATTTTGAAGATTAAATTTGCGTCTGTCGTATAAAATGTTAAGCTTGGTATCTGTGATGTGTTTATATTTGGTTGAACAATTTGTCTCTTGTAGGCTTCATATATATTTTTTACATCTTGCAAAAATAGCATTTCTAATATTTTTTTAATCAAAATAAATTTTACAAATCAACATAAGGCTTAATCAAAGGGTTACAAATTAAGTTAAAATGATATAGTTTAAAACTACATAATTAAAAACCCTAGTTAATACATATCATGACATATACGATAAAATATAGATAAACATGATAAAGCTAGTCAGATTTTTGTTTTGATTGTTGTTTTCTGTTGATCATGGTGTTGAAGCAGAGCTTCTGGTGCGGTTTTACTTCCAGGTGTTTCAAATTCTTCGTCACTTAATGAATGCATATAGTCTAGTGGAGTGTAAATCATTTGTTGTGTACCATTTTGTTGATTGTTTGTTGTTATTGTGCAGTACTTATTTGGGTTACAATTATGTATTAATTCATTCCATAAATCTATGTAATCAAGAAAGGGAGTTTTATAACACATATTGCACATGGAGTTGGTTACGCTAGATGCTGCTGTGTTTAACGTTTGAACTTTAAAAGAAGTGCCCTTTCTTGGTAGCATACTACACAATGCAATGTAAGCATTTGGAAATGTTGTTGAAAATCAATATTAAGTGAACTTGTAATGTTCTGAAAGTAAATTATTTTTAAATACCAGTGATACTAGTAATGATTAAATTGTTAAGAAAACAAAATGCCAAAGAGGCTTGGTACTTCAACGGCTTCATGGTACCAAGAAATATATATTTGTATGATTTAAATTTAATAAAGCTTTCTTTATTAAGGCAAATGAACATTTTCCCCATAATTAAAAACCAATTGTTAAGAGAACAATTGAAGGTCTTTCCACCCAAAACGATATATTTTGTGATTTGAAAATATTAAAATTCGGTTTAAAAAGTCAGTTCCAGTGTCAAATGATATCTCATTGTTTGCTGATTCAAAAATATATGGTTTCTATACATTTTTTAAATAAGGAGGCAATTTGTTATTTCCGGTCTGAAGAGTGTCATTTCCGGCATTATTTGATAGTTAATTTGACACTGCTCTCTATACTTTTACATGAAATATGTACGAAAATAGCCACTTCCGGTTTACACAAGGTCACTTCTGGTTTGATTTGTCAAGGTCATATGTCTTTTAACCTAATGCATAATGTCCTAAGGGTTTATAATGTCTAAATGTGAATTTAAAGGTCAAAATCTAGAACGTCAAATTTGCCTATGACCTTGACCTCAATTTCAAGGTCATAAATCAAGGACCTCAAATCAAAAGACCCTAGGTCTTTATTATATATTGTTAATGAGCTATATGATCATACGTGTAATATTAAATATACGAGGGCGAAAACTCTAATAAAATGTTTACCTACTTTTTCAACTAAAATTTACGTGTTACAACATATCGCAACTAACAATTCTGTAAAATACTTTGTCGATATCTTATACAATATCTGATATGTGTGACAACATGCCAAAATCAAAATTTAGAATATGACCTTGACCTTTGACCTTGACCTTATTTTCTTTTTTTTTTTTGGACCAAGGACCTCAAATTAAAAGACCCTAGGTCTCTATCACTTATGGTTTACCAGTTAGAAATGCATATCACTTATATCAAATGCATAAGGGGGGATAACTCTCATATGGAGTCTCCGGATAGCTTCGGTCAAAATTAATCAAATCATCCTGAGGATATAACGAGCAATTTGGTAAAATAAATTTGTCGGTTTCTTATACGGTTGCGACGTATAAGAAATAACAAGAAAAACAGTGTTCGGGAGGTAACTCTTACATGGAAAAGTTTTGTGTTACGCGGTGTCAGTTTCAAAAGCGTATTAACTGTTCCATATCATATACCATATGTCTAATCGACATCTTGCGAAACAAAAGCAAAAAGAAGTAGGCGGACGAAAAAATAATAATTAAAACTAATTGTTCAGAGAACAATTGAAGGTCTTTCCACCAGTAAGGATCTATTTTGATAAAAATATTAAAATTTGGTTTTAAATGTCAATTCCAGAGTCAAATGACAGCTAATGGTACGCTGATTCCAAAAATATATGGTTTCTATACAAATAGATATAAATAAGGAGATAATTTTATTTCCGGTATTGTTTGATAATTTACTTGACACTGATTCCAAAATATATGGTTCTATATACTTTTACATTAATTAAATTTAGAAAATAGCTACTTCCGGTTTACAAAAGGTCATTTCCGGTTGGTTTTTCAAGATAAAATGGCTTGCAACCTAATGCAAAAGTCCCATGGCTTTATCATGTTTACATATGAGGTAAAAGCAAAGGTAAAAATCTAGAACGTTAAATTTACCTATGACCTTGAGCTCAATTTCAAGGTCATAAACCAATGACTCAAATCAAAAGACCCTAGGTCTTAATTATATATGATAAAGGACTTATATCACCATTCGTGTAATTTTAAATATAATAGGGAGAAAACTCCCATTAAATGTCTCTGTACCCTTTCAACTCAAATTTACCTGTTACGACATATCGCAACAATCAATTCTGTACAATATTTTGTCGATATCTTATAAGATTTCTGAAAATTAGTGACAACAAACCAAAATTAAAATTTTGAATATGACCTTGACCTTTGACCTTGACCTCATTTTCATTTTATGGACCAAGGACCTCAGATCAAAAGACCCTAGGCCTCTATCACTTATGGTTTTCGAGTTAAAATACATTTCACTTATATCAAATACAAAAGGGAAATAACTCTCATATGGAATCTCTATACGGCTTAGGTCAAAATAAAACAGAACATCCTGAGGATATAACGAGCAATTTGGAAAAATAAATTTGTCGGTTTCTTATACGGTTGCGAAGCCTTAGGAATAACAAGGTGGAAAGACCTAATAATAATAATCAGAATAAATTGACCGAAATTTTAATAGTGTTCAAATGCATCGTATGAAATCACAATCAATTATTTACACCAACTCAAAGCTCATTTTATATTTCCTCCAACCGTTTAATCTTAAATTTAAAACAATAATCATGGTTTCACATCGGTAACCTTACGGGGTGTATTCAAAGCATCGAATATATATTACTTCAGAATCACGTTCTTCTACCTTAGATTCATCAGTTGCGCTCAACTCTAAATAGTAAGAAGATCAAATAAACTTCAAAATTAAAGAGCATTAAAACTCTAACTTACGAGACAAAACATTGAAGAAAATACATGTATGTGACATTGATAGAGATAAAGTATAATGTTTCAAGGCTCAATTAAAAGTTAGTCATACATTAGTATAAAGAACCACACTTTAAAAAGGTTTGATTATCTTATTACAATTGTTGCATACTGACGTTGTCCATTTAAAAAAAGAAATAGTTAAGTATTTTAGTGACAACTTACTAGTACCTGTTATACATGTTATAAATGGTTATAAATATATTGACATAAGCTATAACGCATCAATACGATGGTATATGACTATCGCCCACTGCACTTAAAATGTTAAAACCCTTTAGTGTATGAGATTTCGAAACACGTTATGATGATGTAAGATACACATTTGCAACAAAGATTTACTTTAGTATTTGTCTTTTTTTCTGTTTTTTATCTTATCTAAGAAATATAATCCATTTTTACAATACACTATTTTTGGTTTGAAGGTCAAAAGGAGCCTTTAAAGAATCAAATAATTATGATAACGAAGACACAATTCAGGTGCACTTTTCAAAGACTAAATGCCAAGATTCAAATATTTCATCAGATATAACGAATGTAATAACATCATCAAACCAGACGTATGGTATTGATGAAATAAGTACAGCAGTTTATGCCGTAGTAAATAAATTAAAGAAACCGGAAAATATACAGGAGACCTACATTGATGCAGCTGATGGAGAATATGATCATTTGCATGATATTCAAAATCGAAGAATTGTTCCACAAGAAAATTTGTACCATAGTCATGAAGTATCTCGAAATAAAGATGGCCTCACATATGACAGCTCAAACTTCGAGAACGGAAAATTCAATAAAGAAATTAATATATACGACCAGTCTTTTCAGTGATCAAAGGGATTATTCATATATGTCAAATAATCAATGACAACAGGAATAACGCTACGACAGCATGGACAAAGCATCTATGTCACATGCGATTCTTATTTTATTTAACTCCTGCGACAAGCACATATTGAATTTTTGTACAAATTTCGAAATAAAGCAATATTATCTGACAAAATAGATTTTGAAGTCGAATGTCTAACCTTACATGTTATTAAAAACAATTGTTCAAATAACGATCGCAGGTCTTTCCACTTGAAATTCACAATTTTAATAAGAAAATGAGGACGAGAAATAGTTTTTACGATTGAAAATGTTCTTTTACTGTAAAACGGTCTTTACTAATAACAAAACAAATTATTTCTAGTTCTTTCCTTTGAAATGAAAGAAGGTTTCTATTTACATCTGGTTTAACCACAACATTTCCTATTTCATTTAATAAATATCTTATCACAGATCCTAAACATTTATATGGCGTATAACTGATAATAAGAGAAAGAATTTGCGCCTTCCGTTATACAAACTCACACTAGATACGTTTGCCATAAAAGTGGCACATTGTACACTAACAGCTACTTCCGGTTTACATTTCAGAGGGCAAATGTTTGTGTATCTAATTCAAAAGACTATGTTATCATGTACTAGTAGAAAGGCAACAAATGGTAATGCTAAACATTCGTGGGGCAATAACCCTGATAAATGTCATCAGATAGGTGTGAATATAATTATCATATCTTCGCAATAATGTACAAAACATTTCTTTTGTTCTTTTTGTGTGTATATCTATAATAGCTTTAGAGAAAAGCGGTAGTAAGCAAAAGTAAGAACATCAAATTTACATCTGACTTGTCCTCAATTTCAAGTTCATAAGCACTGATATCATATCAAACGAACCTATGTCTAAACCATATATGGTTTCTTAGTTATGCCAACAAACAGTTTACCTCATATATTCAAATGGGAAAATAACAAGTAAAATTGTACCGGATCATTTTGACTCGAATCTAAGCTAGAAACAAAATGCGGCAAGTAACAATTTGAAAGAAAAACTTGGATATCTTTTAAAGTTTTTCGATGAGTAGCGATAACAAGCAAAAACTAAACTCAGAACATGACCTTGATCTAAGAGTCAAAGCACCGCGTCGAAAATTAATTGCCACATTATGAAATGTAACGAATGAATTGTAAAAGTATATCCGAAACTGTAAACGCTGTAACGTGAATCCTGAAATTGTTATCGTACAAGTAAATTACAAAATATACATATTTGACAACGGTAACAAATTCATTATGTATTACGTATTTACGATACGAAAATATACTATTTTACTTGCATTAATACATTGACAACTGTCTCTTTGGCAATAATTCTATATATTCTTTTTACATATAAATAAGATATAAGACATTTTAATTCCTAGATGTGATAAATCATCAACCTAATTGGGTTAAAGCAGTGCGAGTAAAGGAGATTTTTGGCACTTTTATTTGGCAAAAGATGTTGGCAATTAAGAAAATATAGAAATCATTATAATGAAATGCATATGAGTATATAAGAATTTGCCTCAAATGACCATGCGACGTTATTTTACTTGTGTACCCTTCAGGAGTTCTTAGCCAGTTTTTTAAGGTTCGTGTTTCATAATCTGTGGTGTCTTGTACAATGTTTTGTTATTTGTGCTAAGGTTTTTGACGTTTCTCTGTTTTGTAATGTTGTTGTTTACTTTTATTAGACCAATTATTTTAGATTGCTCCCTTAATATCTTATCTCCTCTTTTCCTCTAATAATGTAATCGACAATGACATCTAGTTTTTAACGATTAGGTTATAAGTTTATTTATACATGAATAGAGAGTTTTTATCGAAGTCCAGTATGTTTTCCCATCTTTATGGTAAGTTATGGTTCGTTTAAAACAATAAATGTAAACAAAAATCTTATTGACCCAAACTTAACACCCTGCTCTTGCATGTCAAACTGATAAGTCACTGTCTCTGTGATGTGAATTGTTCATCCAACCTGACTATGTAACTCAGTGTCAATTGTATGTCAATATACTTATTTTTTTTTTTTTTTCTCGAAATGTTATATATAAGATTTTAAACAAAATGGATTAGTTAGGTACTCGTGTGAATCCAATGGGATACCTAGTTTCCTGTTTAAGTAGTTATTCCTACATTTTTTGTATATTTTCACTTTCATGAACACTCATAGGGACGATGAATTAAAGTTTCTTATAATGTCTTGATTGATAACTCAACAAACATGTGGAAATCGCAATAATAAAACCAACATCATATTTCGACGTTGTTACAACGGAAGACCAGCCATGGAAAATATTATTACAAAGTGATTTGAATCAATAAAAATGTGAAAAATAAAAGGCTGCTTTACGACTGAAATCACCAAAAACTAAATAGCGGGAAACCAACAGGTTTCAATTATAATAATGTACGTTCTTAAGATTGTCAAAACTAAATTTAAATATAAATTGATCAAAGTAAACAAAGAAAAGTAAAATCAACAAATATGAAATATTGAAATGAATAAACACAAATGTAAATGAATACGCATACAAAATAGAACTAAATATAATGCAATGAAATATACGAAATGAACTGAATAGCTTCAACAGTCTTCACACCTTCTAGTAAGATTGAGCATATTTCTTAAAATCACAAAACGTACGAATATAAACTAATTTTCACACATTTTTGTTGATTATGAATTGATTACGAGGATTATATATTTTACTTTAATAATTACTTCAGTGACCCATGACAACTTTAAATTTCATAATACTGCGCGGACTTCACGAATAACTTGACCGATATTTTCAACGGACTTGTTTCCATATTTTTAAATTGATAATATCACAAACTCCGAGCATTGTAATTCATATCAGCAGACATCAAGATGTTATCATATTATTATCGGCACCCTTTTTATCCTGAAACCCATAGTCACCTACCAGTCGACACTACTTGAAACTTGCTATCTGCACATCAACACTGGGGCTAAAATCACCTGCAAAATAAATATTGAACCCATACATTATTTCAGTTATTCATTCATTTGCATAATGGAGCAATTGTCTGGAAATTTTGTTCCGCGAGCAAGAATATCATATCAACAGTACATTGGACCTCGATGTGTATAAATATGTGAAACGCCTTACTTGATAAATGTTATTATAATCCTTGGGATATTCATGTCCTGAATTGACAATCATAATACCCAACAGCGTTTTCCATCTTCCAACTCCACACAAACGTGTGCTTCAATCACGGACATCTGTTGACTGAACTGGACCTCACCTGCGAAATATCAGTAGGTGACTCTCGAAAATCGGATAGACTATTTGTCCAATTTAATGAAAATATGCTCTAACATGAAATATGAGAAACTAAATATAGATAAATGAATCACCGAAATGTGTTACACTGGTATATATATTATATACCTAGCACTGATCGACCCTGTGTGCCAGTGTCTATCTATTTTAGCTAATACATAAATATTCCAAATAAATCATTGGTTTTGAATGTCAATCATGTAACATTTTCAAATTTGATAAACCTATTAGTAAATATTTCAAAGTTATATTGATGAAAAACGCTCGAATCAAGAAAAAGTAATCGTCATCTAATCACATGTATCGCAGGAAGTGTTTAAAACTTTTCATTGAAGATAATTAAAAACACAAATACACACGTAACTACAAAAAAAAAACATTACTGATAAAAATCTAGACTTCCTGATTGTATAAACTTTCACATGAAATGACAAACAAAAATGACATTGATATTAAAAATTTGATGGATATGTGTTATTCTTTGGCTTTTGCTGATAAAAGGTAAGGTTTATTGAAAATTAGAAATGAACAAATTATATGTCTTTGTCCTTTTAAAATAGATAAGAGTCTTGCGGAAAATTAGTGCAAATGCATAACATTGTACAGGGTATAAGAAGGAAGAACTTAAAAGCAAATGTATTTTAGGTACGTTATTTTGTAAATATGACCCAATACATTAACCATTTGGAAACTTATGTAAAGCATTTAAATAAAAACTAGTTTTATTCTTTATAATTAGTTATATACAGTTTTGTCAAATCCGCTTTAAAACTTTATTTTTATTTGAAAATTAATTGTTGCGGCTTGTTACGGATGAATCTTTTTCTAAAGAAGCAATGTTTAACTCTTTACTTTGTAATGTCAAATCAGTTGGCAGAAAGCCCTTTTATCAAGATAAAGATATTTATTTAATAACTCAATAATAACCTCAATACGTAGTAACATATTCAGGAAGGAACCGAAACAAGGATACTTATCTATTACTAATACATGTAGAAGTATTTGAGGTTAAAATCGAGAAACAACTATTATTTTACAACTTAAAAATGTTATTCTCTTTTTCCTCTACTCTGTACCCATGTGCGCTATATATAGACCTAGAGTATATTATTACTGGACTGCACCCGTCCTGCGATAGGAAGCGTCCAGTTGACTGAAGGCCGTTATTTTATGACAATTTGGATGTCCATTCAAATGAGTACGGTAATATTGTTTATAAAATCATCAATCAAGATGCAATATATGTAAACATAGTGTTCATTTCACTGATGTCATTTTGAAGTAATCAATTGAGCGTTTAAGTAAGATGTTTGAATATTGTCTTTAGTGGCATTAGCATTGATTTTATTTATAAAGGTTATTTGCTAAACTCATATTGATATATAGATAGTAATACTAAACACTATTTAGGTCCTACATACAGTCGATACTTATTTGTTGACACTGCAAAGACACGTTTATCTGATGATTTCTTGTGATGATGAGGTTGGTAATTAATACGGTGAATAACCTTTAACTACCAACTTCATCATCACAAGAAATGATTAAGAGTCTAAAAGCAAAATAAACCACCCTCTTGTGGTAGGTCCTTAGAATCATTGATGAATTATCACTCAATCTTTTATAAAGATTTTCAATAATCCGTAGAAGAGAGGGGCGAAAGATATTAGATGGACAGTCAAATTCATAGATCGAAAATAAACTGACAACGCCATGGCTAAAAAAGAAAAGACAAACAGGCAAATATAAGTACATAAAACACAACATAGAAAACTAAAGACTAAGCAACACGAACCCCACCAAAAACTGGGGATGGTCTCAGGTGCTCCGGAATGGTAAGCAGATCCTTCTCCACATGTGGCACCTGTCTTGTTGCTCATGTTATTACAAACCCAGTAAATAGTCGAATTCGGTAGGTCACATTCGTGAAAAGGGAACGGGTTTGTAGTTAAGATATAAGGAACATATCCGATATCATCTGTGAAACGGATTTTCCATAACAGTCAACCAACTCGTGATGGCGGCCGTAACATTTACGAAGGGATGATTGCAACTTCACCATTTGGAACTCTTGGTTTAATAGCTTCCTAGAAGGTGCTTTGATCGACACACTAGTCTATAAAAACACGATGTCTTTATTAGAAGGCTTTTGAACTGTTCTCGTGATATATTATTGATACGTTAATTTTCTTAATTGTTTACTAAAATGTATAGTTATTTCAAACACTCACAGTATACCACTACTATGGCATAGTTTGCCTTAGCTGTATTTGATACAATTTCTTTAAGTTGTTGGTTTTACATGCTCTTTAATTTTGTATTTGATTAAGCCTACTAAACGTTTTCCTCGAGCACCACTAGTCAGTCTTATGAAGACGAAACGTGCGTCTGGCGTACCAAATAATAAGACCAGTATCTTTGACGAGTTTATTATGTTATTCATTTTTTCAGTTTGTTCATATGATGTGTTGTTACACCCTTTCCAAGATGAGTGAAAGGTAAAGGCTCACAACATTTAAAGCATGGTCATATTTTCTATGTGCTTGGTAAAACTATGTGGTAGTATGTTATTGTCTATTTTTCCAAAATTGTCTTCTTTCCTTTTTACTATTTCACATTTTGTCATACTGGTGTATTTTATATCACTTATTCACTACTGCTATGCTCATTGTTGATGGCCTGTCTCTGATCTGTAATATGTTTTGTTTACAACCTTTGCGTTTTAAATATAATTGTCCCAATTGCAACTGTACTACATCTCCTTATTTTTATATTGATTTCAAAATTTTTTCGGTTTATGAAATTGGACTTTTTCTATAACAGCTTAAACATGTTAAAGCAGTTTTATGTATTAACATTTTACTTGCTCAGAGGATATTTTTCATTTTTTTTTCCAATGTGGCATTATAATGTTTAGTGTTTTTCCAATTGTTTGTTTTTCTACATAATTTTATCTTTGAATCATTGGCAAATACAAAATAGGGGTTGATGGCAGAAGTTTTGGAATCTCTGTTTCATTTAGACCTTTTATAAGGTTACTTGACTAGACCCGTCTTAATTTGGGTAAATAGTTTACTGTACATATGGTCTTGTTTATTTTGACCGCTGTTTGTAGTCCTCGGGAGTTATGTTGTTGTTTATTGCGTTGCTGTCATATAAACGTTTATCCCAATTCATGTGTCATTCTTTTGAAAGAAGGCTAAGTGTTATGAAAATATGAAGATGTGGTATGATTGCCAATGAAACAACTTTTCACAAGAGACCAATTGACACATAAATAAACAACTATAGGTCGCTGTACGGCCTTCATCAATGAGTTAAACCCATACCGCATAGTCAGCAATAAAAGGCCCGAAATAACAAATGTAAAACAATTGATACGAGAAAGCTAACGGCCTGATTTATGTACAAAATAATGAACGAAAACAAATATGATTTTCAGCAACAAACGACAACCACTGATTTACAGGCTCCTGACTTGGGACAGGCACATACAGAATGTGGCGGGATGAAACTAGTTTGAAGGCACCAACCCTCCCCTAACCTGGGACAGTGGTGTAACAGTACAACATAAGAACAATCTAGAAAAATCAGCTGAAAAGGGCTTAACTCGTACTACATATTCTTGCTTTATAAATATTTTCAAAGAAATTATTTAAAACTAAAGATTGAGCAAGACAACGTACACTTTTACATTTTCATTACATTAGTAATAAGTTAGTTTCACACGAATATATCTTTGTCATTGTAAAACCCAAACAAAATCTTGCAATATGTACTTGTTCATGTGTACATTCTTGTATGTTTATTTGCTAAAAGGTATAACCATTATCGTCTGTAAAAGATCTACACATGTTTTAATTTGATTTGTATCTTTCAATTGCTTAAGATTTATGTCATGCACTTGACCTCCAGAGGTTTACAGATGGAGTAACAACGATGGATGCAACTGATAAGTGTGGTAAATCTGGTTTAGAAAACGATCCTTCAGTTTTGACTAAAATATCAAAATTACATGGTAAGGAATTTTGGACAGGATTGGGTATTTATACACAGTTAACTCCTTGGATAGAAATGCTGGGTAAGTTATCTTAATTAACCATTTTTAATAATGTATTTAAAGTTTTGAGATCATTTAAGCTTAGTCTTTTTGCTCCATGACCTTTTTGAACTGCTTTATATATAGTGTTCCGTGTTTATATTTATGATTATTCAAAATGACAAGATACTGAAATTGTGTTGATTCAACATGCGAAGAATATTTTTCCTTAAAAGTGGTGCTCAGAAGCCAGTTTTGAACTATATAAATGTGTCGATAAACTTTATCATTAGGTTAGCAATTTATCATCATAATAATGTCTTTGAATTTTAATTGTTTCGTTCTCACATTCATTTTGGTTTTGAAATATCAATACAAAACTAAAGATATATTGCTACACATGATACAGATATGAAAGCCCTGTGTATATCTAGGCTATGGGGTTTTCGACTGTTTATGACGCCTTTATACTAAGACTATTACATATGTTAAGTTTCATCTTATATTTTACTGTTAGAATACTGCCCAGGATTTTGAATGGTTAATCAATATTTTGTTCTAGAAAAGTTTAAATGTAATTTCATTTTGTTAAAGTACATAATCCATTCCATTTGGTACGGAAAGCATGACCTTTTATCTTACGTTGGCAAATAAACCTATATTTGATAATTAATACAAGGGATTAAATACCAACCTCATTATCACAAGAAATGATTCAAATGTACAAAAGAATCTAAAAGCAAATAGGCCACTCTCTTATGGTAGGTTGTTAGAATCAAAGGCATTTTTAAGATTGATAACATAAAGGCAGTATTACAGAACCAGATTGCCTTGCAGGTGTACAAATGAACCAGCGTTTAGCATCAGGCGGATTTTGACGTTTGTTATGATATCCAATATTTAGTTTGTCTGTGTAGTATCTCAAATGATTAATTCATACCTACAAATAAACATTCTTAAAAATAAAGTAAAAGAATTTAAATAAATGTATAACATTCAGGTTCATTTATGTATGACATGTATGTTCAAAGATCGAGTAACACCTAAGATAAATGATTATGTAACTTTTATTAAATATAATTATTAAAAATCATAATATAATGGTACAAACCAGAGTTCAACATGTTCAAGGGAAAGAAATCAGGCGTATGACAAATCGACATTTGTGCACATTCTAATTTCCTTTTACTTGCTTTGTGATAGTACAAAATATTTGAAAAAATGTACCGATAAAGCCTCGAAAACATATCTTGTGATTAAAGACACAGACATATCGTTTCAGTCAATATTAACCAATTTGTGATGGTGACTATAAGGGTTGAAGAGCGTTGACATAAGTTGTTCTTCCTCTTAAGTGGAGAAATTTTGGCGTAAGGATCAAACCCTTTATTACGTTCTGTATAATATGAGAGCGTAAACGACATACAATGGAGCAGATGGTATGAACACTTATGAGAAATAAAAGTTGACAGTGGGAAGCTAAAATCATCACGTTAATCGTAGAACTTAGTTTGTAGTCGTCCATATGAGTTTATTTTACAAAACAGGTTCAAACATGACATTTTAGTTTCAGTTAATTAGTGAATGTCAAATTAACTGAGATATTGCAGACACAAGCACTTAAGGAAATATGGAATATTGTGTGCTTTCACACGTATATGATATTATCTTACCTCCTATACATTTCTAGGAATATGATTGGTTAAAAGCGTCCGTGGAGACCGTGTATATTCCATATTAGGTTAGTAGGGAGGCGGGCTTATTTCAATACACGGTTAGTAGTGGTACGGCTTTGGCACTATTTGATTGTTTAAATGTATTGAAAGTTCTGTTTAATATTGTTATATCAAGGTTGTTGATAATAAATTGTTATTGTTGACATTATTTTGTGTGTGCAGACCAATGGAATTAGGTTCTTAAAATTGAACACTTGAACACTTTAGTATAAAATAAGAAGATGTAGTATGATTGCAAATGAGACAACTCTAGTCTAAATGCAACACATAAAGATAGTCGGTAAGATAAATTGTTACATAGTGTAGTTAGGGACCTAATACGATATTTACTGACCCAGTATATATCGTATTAGGTCACTAACACACTATGTAACTAATAATATGTGAGACTTAGATATTGTAATTATATATCGCCCAATATGTGCTATTGCCAAATACTGCTGCAAAATATATGTGATGGCTTAAAAATAGAAATAAGAAAATAAGTGGATACCTCTAAATACTATAATAAATGTTAGATAAGGTTAAAAAAAAAAAAAAGCGTACCATTAATATTTTCAGGATGTTTTCAGCTAACCATGCAACCAAGTAATGTTTACAACGTGTCGTCACCTGGATTGTGTCAGCGAAAGTGTTTAACTAGATATTTTGGTTATATTGTAAATATTAAATATGAATATGTTTGTATGAGCCATTAAGAAATATGTTCACCAATCAATATTATTTAGTAAAAAATTTCTGAAACATTTTATAAAACGATTGTGTGGTTGTAATATAAAAATTGTTAATTAGCAGGCTGAGAATTTGTGAAGTTATTGATATATTTCTATGTATTTACAAATTTAAATAACTACAATAAAGTGTTCCTTGGTTGGGATATCAAAATGTCTTCACGGGCTAGTGTAGATCTGTCCATGGCGCTTCTATAAAAACTATTTGAAGGATTAATCATTCACGAAGTTGGAGATAATTGCCAGATAGAAAAATGAAAAATAGCAACAAAGCTTGCGAAGACCATCTTTGATTGAAATAAAAAATATTCATGTATCAAATGGTTTGAATGTTATCAAATAGGACCTAGAAAAGCAGTAAACTGCGAATTGCAAGAGACTATTTTCCTTGTCATATAGATACAAAACTTATTAATCCTAATATAATAAGGTTAATCATTCGGTTTAATAACTAATAAAGGTCAACTATTAGAAAGAAACCATCACATGTTACTGTTTAAACAACAACAAAATGCAGTTGACCAATGGTACAAACCTTTCTTCATGTAATAAAAAATGACAAAGCTGTATTAGTATATGAAAGTAAGTAACCTTTATTTCTCAAAAAACAAAATATGCAACATCAGTTTTACATCTAGAACTTGCCATTCAATAATATATATAACATATTATGATAAAGATCTGCAATATTCTTCACTAATCTGTTAATAGATGTGTTTTTTTGACTTGGTATATTTGAATATAAGGGTGTATTTTATATTTTGAGACTGTCTGATTTTCTCATTAGTAGTTTTTAAAGAATTTTCTAAAAACTAAATTTTAGCCCAAAAGCTAAAATTTTATCAAGATTTAAAACTTACCAAGTTTTTCTTTATTCTTCTATAGTTCTTCTTTTGAACATTGATGCAAAAGAACAAAAGCTCAGACAAAATATCTCTGCACTTGTTTTAATATATCAAGGACAAGAGATAATCCCAAATGAGCAATCATTTTATTCCGCTGTACAATCTTCATCAATCCTGAAATTAAAAAGAATCAAAAGATAAAATTTTAGCTTGCATCAATTAGTAACTAAAATGAGAGCTAAAATTTTAGCTGGTTCATTTTCAGATCAAATGCTAAAATTTTAGCCTCCAAAAGATAAAATTCAGCCTTGCAGAAAATTGATAAAATTTTAGCAAACATAACAAAAGATAAAATTTTAGCATTCTTAACAAAACATGCTATTGCAAACAAAGATAAAATTTTAGCATACAGGTACAGGTATTGTAACAATGATGACTGCATAATGGCTCTTAACCTAATTAAGAGCGCTGAACACATTATTGACCACTCATTAATAAAAGTCAAACTTCGTAGTGTTAATTGGTATGAACAAACAA
>JAASAO010001192.1:0-24798 GCA_017311375.1 Mytilus coruscus | reverse complement strand
ATATTTGACTACTACTGAGAGTTTACATGTGACATCCCATTTAACTATCTAGTAATATCAGATAGTTCGAAACGCAAATAAGAAGCCATCACTAGTAAATATAATTTAGTATAAAACGGTCATTTTGATCTTAACATCATCTGAAAAGTCTTAACAATAAATTAATCAGTCATGTCCCGTATTTCATTCAATATTCAGATGTATCCACTGCGATAAATTCAGTACTGTTAAGACAATTCGCCTAAAGTAAATTCAGTAATGTTCAGTAGCTTTTAGACATTTCAGTATGAATCATATATGCTAAGGAGTTTTGTAAATCGATGTTAAGTTTAACTTTATTCTTGTTTATTAGAGCCATACCTATTGTTTTACATTTTAGTTCGTCAGTATATTCACTTTTCGTTTGAAAACCACTTGACGGGTTACCATCTGATTTATTCTCACTTCCAGATCTTGCAGAGGTCGCCATGCGAATGGTATAGTATGTGGATGGGTACTATGACTATGTTGAACGAATCTATCCCATCGAACTAGAGATAAAGGATACTACAGATACAGTTAAGTCTGCCTCATATCTTGACTTACATCTAGAAATTGACAATGAGGGTCGGTTGAAAACAAAACGTTACGACAAAGAGATGATTTCAGCTTCCCAATTGTGAACTTTCTTTTCTATGTAGCAACATTCCAGCAGCGCCTGCATACGGAGTATATATCTCCCAATTGATACGATATTCCCGGGCTTGTGTCTCTTATCATGATTTCCTTGATAGAGGATTGCTGCTCACAAGGAAGCTATTAAACCAAGAGTTCCAAATGGTGAAGTTGAAATCATCCCTTCGTAAATTTTACGGACGCCATCACGAGTTGGTTGACCGTTATGGAATAACCGTTTCACAGATGATATCGGATATGTTCCTTATGTCGTAACTACAATACCCTTCCCTTTTCACGAATGTGACTTACCGAATTAGACTATTTACCGGATTTGTAATAACATAAGCAACACGACGGGTGCCACATGTGGAGCAGGATCTGCTTACCCTTCCGGAGCACCTGAGATCACCTCCAGTTTTTGGTGGGGTTCGTGTTGCTTAGTCTTTAGTTTTCTATGTTGTGTCTGGTGTGCTATTATTTGTCTGTTTGTCTTTTATTTTTGGCCATGGCGTTGTCAGTTTGTTTTCGATCTATGAGTTTGACTGTCCCTCTGGTATCTTTCGTCCCTCTTTTAGATATATTCGAACAAGTCTTGTCTGGCGCTACATTGATAATTTCCCTGTTGACTTCTAATATAAAGTGGTGAATTTTATCTATCACTGGATATTCTGGTATAGACCATGTAATATGAATGCCATCGAAATCAGATGCTGCTTTCAAATGCTTTGGCGGAAGGGGTTCTAGCAAAGCAAAGATTATTAGAAATTACCTTTATTAAAATGTATCATAGTTGTATATTTTTTTGTAGTTTGAACATATGTTTCTGTTATGCAAATGTGGGATGAACAACGATAACTGCACATTAAAACAATATCAACATTTTGTAAATGAACTAAAGATCAACACAAAGAGGTACTAATTTTACCAGATGCTAATTTGTCTTTAGTTACGATTGATGCCAAACTATTTGTGCTTCTGCAAAGGAGAATCACTATTCCTATTTTGTAATCATCCTATTTCAACGACTTGGGCATAGAACTTGAAAACCTATGTTGTCAACCCGATGATTAAAAAAAGCGTAATTTTGAAATTCTTTCGATAAGGTATTTTCACTTTATTCAGTGTAAATATTACGGAGTTACAAATATGTTTCAAACATGATTGTTTGTGTTAAAACTTACCAAAACGAATATAACCTTCATATTCATGTTTTGATGACAACGATTGTATTATTTTTCTAAATAGAGAGCTTTCATTAATGAAATATAACAGATAGACTATTTCAGCATCAAACGCACCAAAACGGGCATGAAAAGTGGGATAGATAGATAGAGAACTCAAAATTCCGGTCTTTGTCCTGAATATATTTGACTACTACCGAGAATTTACTTGTGACATCCCATTTAACTGTCTAGTAATATCAGATAGTTCGACACGCAAATAAGAAGCCATCACTAGTAAATGAAATTTTGTATAAAACGGTCATTTTGATCTTAACATCATCTGAAAAGTCTTAACAATAAATTAATCAGTCATGTCCCGTATTTCATTCAATATTCAGATGTATCCACGGCGATAAATTCAGTAACGTTAAGACAATTCGCCTAAAGTCAATTCAGTATTGTTCAGTAGCTTTTCAGACATTTCAGTATGAATCATATATGCTAAGGGAGTTTTGTAAAACGATGTTAAGTTTAACTCTATTCTTGTTTATTAGAGCCATACCTGTTGTTTTACATTTTAGTTCGTCAGTATATTCACTTTTCGTTTGAAAACCACTTGACGGGTTACCATCTGATTTATTCTCACTTCCAGATCTTGCAGAGGTCGCCATGCGAATGGTATAGTATGTGGATGGGTACACATTAGATATATTCGAACAAGTCTTGTCTGGCGCTTCATTGATAATTTCCTGTTGACTTCTAATATAGAGTGGTGAATTTTATCTATCACTGGATATTCTGGTATAGACCAAGTAATATGAATGCCATCGAAATCGGATGCTGCTTTCAAATGCTTTGGCGGAAGGGTTCTAGCAAAACAAAGATTATTAGACATTATCTTTATTAAAATGTATCGTAGTTGTATATATTTTATTGTAGTTTGAACATATGTTTCTATTTTGCAAAAATGAGATGAACAACGATAACTGCAAAGTAAAACAATGTCAAAATTTTGTAAAGGAAATAAATATTAACACAGAAAGGTACTAATTTTACCAGATGCTAATACGTCTTTAATTACGATTGATGCCAAACTATTTGTGCTTTTGCAAAGGAGAATCACCATTCCTATTTTGTATTCATCCTATTTCAACGACTTGGACATAGAACTTAAAACCTATGTTGTCAACCCGATGATTAACACAAAAGTGTAATTATATTTTGAAATTCTTTCGATTAGGTATTTTCACTTTATTCAGTGTAAATATTACGGAGTTACAAACATGTGTCAAACATGATTGTTTGTGCTAAAACTTACCAAATAGAATAGAACCTTCATATTCATGTTTTGATGACAACGATTGTACTTTTTCTAAATAGAGAGCTTTCATTAATGATATATAATAGATAGACTATTTGAGCATCGAACGCACCAAAACGAGCATACCACATCGTCTTATATCTATGAAAGTGGGATAGATAGATAGATAGAGAACTCCTGATAGAGGAGGGATTTACAGAAGGTACAACTTCAACCGGAAAATACATGTGACATATACCATTTGTATCGGTATCGGATTCGACCCTGAACTTGTTAATTATTGTTAATATTAATTATGTGGAAAACAAAAGGGCCTGGCATGGTGTAATTTTAACATGTTTAAGCAACACCATTGTCCTATATTAGTTATATATAAAGTCGAATTCTTTGATTCGTCGTTTTTACGTCATGCCGGCTAACAAATTGGAACTCGTTATTTTAGTAGTATAGATATAAAACGGTTATTTTGGTCTTAACATCATCTGAAAAGTCTTCATAATAAATTAATCAGTCATGTCCCGTCTTTCAGTCAATATTCAGATGTATCCACTGCGGTAAATTCAGAACTGTTAAGACAATTTGCCTAAAGTCAATTCAGTATTGTTCAGAAGCTTTTCAGACAACTCAGTATGATATTGATGTGAGCAGATAAATGACAACTTCTTAAAACGGTCTGTTCATAGACTGAACAGATCTTAATTTACTGCAAGCAAATTGTTTGAAAAGTACTGAATTAATGGCAACAGTTTAATCTCAAAATTTAGCGAATGATTAAAACTTATGCGTATGGGTCTTTTAGTGTTCTCTGTCCACTTAAAAAATTTTCTGCGGGTTTTTGTCAGAACTATTCTGTTTTATCTCAACACGTTGCCACACCTTTCGCCAAAACAATGTTTTGTTCGCCACGTTGAAAAGAGAGGCGAAACCAACCAAAGGGACATTCAAACTCAAATTTGTTTTCGCCAACTTATTTCATTTTTGGCAACTACCTAAATTTCTATTAGCAGGGTGTCGTCTCATATACATATGAGATCATATATAACATGTTATATTAAATCCATTGTATACTAATCCCACATCTTTATTTTATAATACTCTTTTCCATAAATGAACAACAAATACTTATATAATTATAATAATGATTTTAATTCAGTTTACTGGTTACTGTAAAATGACATTACAGAGACAATAACTAAACGTGTATTCAAGACATTATCATCTCGTGATCAGTCCTTAATCTATTTATCGGATGGCTGCATGGATGGTTATTTAACGCCAAGTGTCAAATTAAATGAATATGTAGGACGACAACATGATAATGTGATATGAATATAAACCCTGCTTTGTATTAGACTGACACGCAGAGCCGTATTTTAAACGTGCTAATTTAAAAAAAATTCTTTTCTGGTAAATATTTAAAAGTTGAATTTAAATCATAAAATAAGTTTTTAACAGGAGCGCTAAAACGATTGTGTATACGTACATGTAGTAACTACTTCAAGACAATCAAACAATCATTTATATATATATATATATATATATATATATATATATATATATATATATATATATATAATAAGATTAAGGTTAAGAATTTGAGTAGGTTTATTTTATTCCGTCATTTCCTCGTAGCAGTAGTTCACCACTCTACATGTAGGCGTGCGATAATGAAATTTTGTCTTATTTAATTTTTGAAGTATCAGCTCATAACTATAATAGTCTGACTAATCGTCGTAAATTTTAGCTTAAAGTCTCTGGTGAGCGTCCGGTAAAAGTCTAGAAAGTCAAATTGAATAGGCTATATATAGTTCAAATAAGGATTATCGAACAAAATTATCAATGCTAGCTATTGTGTTCGTATGTTTGGTGAAAATGGCAAAACAATGGAAAAACTTCTGAGATTTTTAAAACTAAACCTTTAAACTTAAGGACCAATACAAAAGTTCACCTTGACAAATAATCAAATAAAAATATCCATTAAATATTATTAAATTGATATTTGCCCTTGTATTTTTCAGCCACTAATTTTATGTACGTATTGATGTAACACTAACGGTGCAGTCACTTACCAAACGAACCTTAAAATATTTCATTTTTTGCCTCCTGTTTCTTTTCATGTATTTTTCATGTTCCCCGAAAGCTGACTGGGGAATAGAAATATGATCAATTTCGTCTTCTTCCGACCGGCAGTAAAACCCTCGCCAAAGTGGGCCGTCCGTCTGGCTGTGTGGGATGTACAAGCACGCAGTCACGTCCGGTCAGAATGGGGACGTCCAATCCGATGCTCCGTTTAAAGAGAGTGATATGTTCTCCGCATGTTAAGAAACCTTGTAACAACTCTTTGAGGGGTCCGTAGGTGGCCTGTTCCAAGGCAAAATTTCTGTCCATATCCAACATACCCTCTTTATCCAGTGGCAGTCCAATTTCCCTACCTTATCCCGGACGGCCTCAATTATAAGACCTACCTATTGTATTTATTGTTAATATGTTCTCGTCCTTAACATGCACGAAATATTTGCCACTGGACGTTAAGGAACCAACAATCAATCAATCAATGAACGAAACCGATTTATAATCAAGATTTGGATCTTCAATTATTTTAATCTTGATCATTATTGAGGAAATATTGAGGTCGAAATGCACATCTGATGTAGTAAAATATGGATTCCCCGATAAAATACATAAGATATTATACTTCTCTACTTATCTCATCTCGTTTGTAATAATAACGAATAAAGAAAATATGATAAGAAAACATGACGAATCACAAGTTCTTAAACATTTGAATGACGTGATGAAATCAGTCAAATGAATAAGGTTTTCCAATTTCGACATCTAATAGTATAGTTATTGATCAGTAAATAGTGCACCTATATAACCGTTTAAATAACATATAAAGGAATGATATTAAATTTTGATTTTAATCTGACTTTTGTCACAGTTCATTTCAAGTATCCGTCTATCGATATTTAAACAGTGATTCAGTTATAAAATCTTTAACATTATAAAAAATGTCAACTTTAGCATATTAGTAGTAGTAATAAATATGTGTAATCTTGTAAGAATATTTCGTTCATACTTTATGTTTATTATTTGAAAAAAAAAAAAAAAAAAAAAAAAAAACTTTTGTTATTTACTACTTTATACCTATCTGTTGTGGAAAATAATGATAAAATATATATCATTCAAAATGTATCTTATATGTATATGGAACAATTCATTTTAACACAATCACGGCCCATTAACAGCTTATCTGTCTGACTAAAATCATTCCTCACAGCATAGACACAGAAACGAGAAAGCATATTAATAATAAAAAAAAAAAAAAAAAAAATCAGTTACAACAAAACATAACTTGGTGAAAGGACCAATCAGTGAAGCGATAAATGACCAAACAGCCTCTTCAGCTCTATAGTGTATTGCTTTATGAGTTTGAGGACAAAGTGTGATGAGAATGGGATGTTACTGATTTTGTTTTATTACAATAACAGTCTCAGTTGTTTTTTTTACTATGCAGAAGTGAAATCTCTTTTGGTCTTGATCTACATGTGTTTGTTTCATAGAAATTAAAGGAGGAAAAGGAGTCTTTGAACTTTTCAGACAAGTATCAATATCAAGAGAGATAAACCAATAAAATAAATAAAAAAAAAAAAAAAAAAAACAATTAAGGTGTTAATTAGATGTGGCTACTGCAAAAATCTAAAGTTCCGTTAGAGTACATGATTTTCAAGTCTCTTCTCTCTCGCAACAGTAAATAAACTTTTGAACAGATTGAAAGAATGAATCGAGCTTGGTTTATTAAAAGAAGACCAACCTATAAACTACATGTAATATCTTGTTTTACAGAGATGCTTGATTTCATGAATAACAATATATTTGTAACGTTTAGAAGACGCTTTTTTCAACAAAGAATCGGCATTTATATACAACTGTGCTCCTGTATTTGCAGACTTTTTCCTTTAGTAATATGAAGCATATATCATACATCAGCTCATCAGAAAATGAGAAGAAACTTGCTCTATTTTTTAACTTTTTGTTCCGGTATAAATATGTTGTCCTCTCGCTAGGCATGACTTTAAGTTTAGTCCAAATTTATCTGTGATAATAACTGTTTGCTGATTTATCTTACTTTTCCGCTGGAAGTAGAAATGTCCTCCTTCGTCCCGGTCGACCCACATTGCAGACCCTAACTATAGCACTTATTGTTAATTTCCTCTGGGTCTGAATAGGCATGAAATATTGACCTCTGAACGGTGATAAACATAAATTAATCTACCGATTTAAACGCAGATCCATGCACGTTTTATTTAACTGAATACAAATTTTTTTCAACGTAAGACAATTACGTTAGAGATTAAGAATTTGAAGATGTTCATGTCAGAGTCTTCATTGCGCATAAATAACAAAATTGATTTCATGATAGAGCAGATGAGACAAATACGACTAAGTCATCTTTGCCCGAATAAATGGAACTTTATTTTTGTATTTGCCAACTTTATTATCGGAAATTTACCTTTCGTTTGATGTGTTTGAGCTTTTAATTTTGCCATTTGATTAGGGACTTTCCTTTTGAATTTTCCTCGGAGTTCAGTATTTTGTGATTTTACTTTTACAATTGAACAATGTAAGTATCGAAACATAAGGGGATGACGGTGCCCTGTACACAGAGTCAACATAGAGCAGGTACTACAATCAACTACAAGTTAATAAAAATGACAATAAAATTGGTAATTGATGTGAATGGATATAAAAAACCATTACAGAATTTTAATTTTACAAATAGCTATACTTATCCGAAAATCTGACGACATCGGGAAAGCGTGACCTAAAAGGCAAGTCACGTTGGAGACACGCAGTTTGTTTTTGAAATACCCTGTAAAAAATAAGATCATCGGACTTTACACCTTTATATTAAGCACATTATATCGAGACATAAATGTGTTTAATAACGTAATAATTTAAAAGCATAATAGCACAAATTAACAACGTTTGAAATGTACAGATTCTAAATATTCTAATCACTTCGAACGATAAGCTTGGCAGTTACTTGGACTGACACCAATTTGTTTGCAAAAATTAGGTCAAGATGAAACCATACCCGGCACATTTGAATAACTAGTTATGCTAATATATGCAATCCGAGAGAAAAATTGTTTTATTTCAGAATTATGCATACGTGTAGCTCGGATAAGGGTAAAGGCAATGAATTATTATGAATATTGATTCATTACTAAATCAATGATGAAAAACTTTACGCCTTGTAAAATGCGTACGAAAGTTGAATGCAAAATGCTTTTTTTTAGATACAGAGCCAACACAAATATTTTATATTCAACCATATTCATGATATTTATAATAACTGGATACCTGTATTTACTTTATACTGGAAGACACTCTATATATAGAATTTATAATCGAAAGACACAATTTACCCTTTTAAATATCTTTTGTCATTAGATCATATTAATTATATTAAAGGAACCTTTTCATAGTTTTTTTCTCCGGAATACGCGATAGAAGACATCGGAATTTCATGATTTTTGTTCCATATTGGAAAAATGAAGGTTTTCCGTTAGTATTGTTTCCAAGCATTCTGTCTGATCTGATTGATAAGGTAAAGCGAATAAAATAATATGAAGAATCGCTTGTTTTTGTTTTGTTTTTGTTTTTGTTATTGTTAAAGGTCTATTATTCCTCTGCCACAACAACAATAAAGACATATGATTCAGAAGTGGAAGGTAAGTTAATGTCATAGGTACTTTGGGACATGACAATTTGTTTATCCTTCTCCTTTATATTTCTAAAATCCGTTATTTTTATTTTCTTTTAATTCAACTATTTACACGTTTTCCTATGATTCCTGTGATATAATTAACACACATATTCTAGAAATATTATGTATTTACCATTTACTATCAACAGCTGTCACTGATAATATTTATATTAGACTAGATATTGATAGCAAATAGTAAATGCATGTTATTTCTAGTATATTTGTGTTATATGTTTTACGGAAAACTCGAAAAATTTAAATGAAAATAAAAATAAAAGAAATACAAAATAACGGATTTTAGAATAAAAGATGGAAGGTTATAAACAGTGATCCCGTTCCCAAGTTCCTATGGTCAAAGGAACTTAATTTTACCCCGCAACCAAGATGTCAACGGGCTTGTTGCAAATGTTCGTTCAAGTGTTGAATCCATTTCATTGGGAGAATGGACGCCTTTTTCTAAATGTGTTCTTGTTTTGTCCGTACGATATTATAATAACAGTACTTTATAAATTTTGACCCTCTATTATGATAATTGATAGTCAAAATGTATAAACTACTGTTATTGTAATATAGTATGGAAAGAACAAGACCACACTAAATAAGTTTAAATATCACAGAATATTTACTAATTTTTTTTAGAAAAGGGTGATCCATTCGCAAAGCGCTTACCAGCGTGTTCGACTCGAATGTGTTATGTCCTGGGTTTGATCTAAAAAAAAATGTACGATAATTTCTGTTTTCCGCTAAACCCGCACCATGTAGTCAGGAATCATAGACTAGTTCAATCGGAGCCAGAATAAAGTGTTCGAATAAGGTGGCATGTCTTTCCGCGGTCTTTTACATTGAAACTAGCACTTAAAAATCTGGCTCATGTTCTCGTCCTATTTTGAGTCAAAACATCAACAAACACATATTGTAAGGGCACCTGTCTGTAACTGAAAACTACATTTTGCTTTCTAGATGTCTGTTCGTTAAACTGTCTCATTGACATATACACAACCTCGGATATACATTGTGTTATTGTTTAATTCCATCTCAAATATAAAATAAGAAGAAGTGGTATAATTGCCAATGAGGCACCTCTCCACTAGAGACCAAATGACATATAGAAGTAAACAGCTATAGCTCAACCTACGGTCTTCAACAATGAGCAAAACAATTATCGTAAAGTCAGCTACAGAAGGCCCCAAAATGACAAATGTAAAACTATTGAAACGAGAAAACTAACGGCTAGATTTATGTACAAAATGATGAGAGAAAACAAATATGATATACAGCAAGAGAAGACAACCACTGAATTACAGGCTCCTGACTTCGGACAGGCAACTACAGAATGTGGCGTGGTTGATATATTTAAAGGCGCCAACCTTGACCTAACCCAGGACAGTAGTGTTACAGTCTAATATAACACATAGCCTTTCAGAGATACTATTTTTTCAGAGATGGGATACGAACGGTCTGTTGTAACAACCGCGAATGGAAGAATGGACAATGTGCTGCTGGTGTGTATATATATATGCTATAAGAATATTGTAAAGTGATTAACAAGACAACTATTAACAAAATACCAAGCGAACTTCTTTAATAGTAATAGGTCCCGTCGCAATTCTCAAGAATAAGTAGAATAATATTGTTCCGGAATCAAATGAAAACAATTAAGACAATTTGGCTAACGAGCTGGACGAATTACGTCAGTAATCGAAAATACTACATAATATAAACTCTGGATTTGGTCCTAAGGGGTCTTCATATTTGTAATCGTTTATAGTTTTGAAGATATTTTCTATATTATCATAAAAATAGAATAGCACTCCCATAATGTGTATCCTTTGTTTTAACCATTTTTCACTTTTTCTTTTATTCTATTTGCTTGTTATTTCCTATTTTGTCAAACCAAATCCATCCTCGCAAATGTATGTCAGAATATATGTATTATAGACTTGCGTATCAGATTGTCACTGAAGTTGCTTAATCAGGTTATTTTGCTTTTCAAAGTGTATAAGTTATATATGTATGATTGTCTAATTGAATTGTTATGTTTGCAAATGCATATCAATGCATGTCATAATTGTTTCTTTTGTTCTACTATATCATAAACTGACTTCAGTCTTGTCAATTAACGCACCACAATGATATATAGGAAGTTCAAAATATGATACCATATTGTTATCTCTATGTTTGATTTATAATTATTTAAATCAGATTGTAACATGGGCAATTGACCAGAAAATGAAGACAAATTGTAGGCAGAAATGAAAAGGATTGGGGCTTCTTTTCATTTTGGGAGGAGCGTGGAGATGACAAATGAAGTACCAGTATAAAGAAATGGTGGAAGCCATCAGGTATGTTTGATTTATAAGATTAGAAAGACTAAACCATTTCTCTATATTTTTTCTATTTTGTATATATTTATTCAAAATTAGCACATAAATACAAGTAAAATTTTGTAAGATGAATTTTTGAACCAGCTTTCAGTTTTCTAGATACTTAGATATGTGTAAGATAGTTTAATATTTTGTTGAATATTTCAGGTGATTAGCTGAGAAAAATCATTCACAGCTTCACAATGTCTTGGACAATACAAAGGACAAACACTTGGTCAGTGCTGAAAGTTTGTCAGTAAACCAGTTGAGGAACGAGCTTGTCCAAAGAGGTCTTAACAACAAAGGGAAAAAGTGGTACTTGTTGCAAGATTGAAAGAAGCTGTAGGAAATTGTAAGGTAATATTATAATTTGGTTAAAATAAAATTCTAACAACTATATGCATCTTTTACCTTTTACTAAAATTAGAATGTTGTCTTTTAACATGAACAATTGAATACAAATTATAGAAATGATTCATTTGACAATAAACAGTTTATAACAAAAATCTGTCTTTTATTCAGTTTAGAAAGAAGGCCAATGCTAGCCGCCTGCAGGTTTCATTGGATTATGAAGACGACGATGATGATGATGAGATTAGTCTTGATGTTGATGCCCTCCAGACACTCTGGGGTAACTTTCACTGCCTGATGGAATCTCTGCGAGCTTTTCCAGGTTCTGAAGAATACAAAATCCAGAATTATTCATGCAAGAAGCAAGAGAGTGGGCACAAAACTTTCGGAGATATACATTTGATGAAGATGTTACACCCTACCTTCATGGTTATTTTAAAATTTAATTGATACACATGAATAAAGAACAAATGGTATCTGTTAATTATGTTGCAATATATAACTGAGTGCGTATAATGTTAAAAAACGTCATGCATTTATGTATCGCTTAACTTTTTGTACTGAAATTGTCACATGTTTAGCCACGTATGCTAATATATTTTACTGTTACATTGACAGTTTTTGATGCATGTTTTGGGAATAGATATAAGAAGATGTGGTATGAGTGCCAATGAGACAACTCTCCATCCAAGTCAAAATTTATAAAAGTAAACCATTATAGGTCAAAGTACGGTCTTCAACACGGAGCCTTGGTTCACACCGAACAGCAAGCTATAAAGGGCCCAAAAATTACTAGTGTAAAACCATTCAAACAGGAAAACCAACGGTCTAATCTACATAAAAACGAGAAACGAGAAACACTTATGAACAACATCAACAAACGATAACTACTGAACATCAGATTCCTGACTTACGACAGATGTAAACAATTGCAGCGGGTTTAAACGTTTTAATGGTACCAAACCTTCACCCTTATCTGAAACAATAGTGTAACATCACAACATAGAAAGACACACCATAAATTATCAATTGAAATGGCTTAACTCAATCAAAAGACATATTAACATCAGTGAACATACACTGAACAAATAAATTTGATCTATGATACAATGTAAATACAAAATAAATAAACTAAGGGAAGAATGATTAAAGTAACATGTTATACCGCTGTGAAATGTTAAACAATTTAAGAAAAACAATATGCTTGAACAAAAATATCAGCCATTTGCAATTACTTTAAACACAGGTAAATGAAAATAATTTTGTTGTTAGGTATACGTGTACAGTTCAAAGAGAGAAAGGAAATATTTTACAAAATAAATAATTTTGATGTTCATAGAACGAAGAAGTGAAAGTTTATAGTAATACAAAACACTTATCAAAGCTTGTATATAGACCAGGTATAACCCCGAATAACATTAAATAACAAAAAGCATTACAATAAGTATCAACAGGTCAAACAAACAAGAAAGTACGATTTGAGAGTACTCGGAGTTACTGACAGCTAGTTAAAAGCCACAAACAATTAATTATAAAAATCATGCATCAGAGACTAAAATCAACTAAAACACATCCCAGGGATTTAGTATTTTAACGTCATGGACAGTCAAAGAAGACATAGACATGACTTGTGCAATGCGAAAAATAAATGTATCGACAGAAGTAGGATAGTTAGGAGTTAGAATGTTTATTCTATCTAATACTTTTAATGATATATGTTTTTTTACAGCTATGGCGTATCACGTGCCATATTTCTTGAAAAGTCCAGATACCTGCACGATATTGGCGTTGCTTAGGTAAAAGGAAAATTATGACCAAAGAATGGCATATTTTGATAGCACCAATAGATATGGTGGGAAACACAAAAGAAAATTTCAGAACAGGTATAAAAATATAGAAAACTATCTTACCAATCGTCGATATCTTCAATATGTGACCTTGAGTTTACTTGTTTTCTTCCTGAAAAAAAAACAATGATTTTTGTGCCTTAAAACTTATATATATATATATATATATTTTGTTTCACAAAAGATTGAAGGTTATTAAATAAATTAAGAGTTGCTTCCTTGGTTCATTAGTTAAGCCAATTGAATATGATAAGTAAGGATTTTATTTGCAGAAACTACAGAGAGAAAATAGACTGTTGTGGGCAAGCCTAGAAGGAGTAAAAAGAAAAGTCAGAAAATACTCTTATCAAGAAAATCAATAGTACCTTCTTTTAGATATGTCACCAGTAACCATATTCTTTCTACCCCAGGTGAATGTTAACTGCAGCCATGGTGGTCCAACTACAACTTCATCAATGGGTGAGCACATATCTGGTCTTGTTGTTTCGTTCTCACCATCAAAGTGACATCTATTTAAAACTTAAAGTGAAAAATATAAACTAACTTTAAATCTTGATTATATTCATAAGTTTCAAAACAGACAATTAAATACATTAAACAGTATTTCATCAAAATAATTTTAATAAAATGAATAATAAAAATTTCTGAATTGATCAGTATTATTTGTATGAATTTATATCTTTTATTCAGTATCACCTCTAACAAATTTACGATTTAGAATATGGATATATATATTCTGTGTATGTTTTCATGTACTGCATTAGGCTATAGTTCGATACTTAAAAGTGTTAGGATTGTTGAACTTGTTGCAGGTATTTCTACATTTTATTTACTCTTTACGTTATATTAAATTTCATGTGTTTTGTATATGAATAATTTTTATGTGTATTTTTAACATTATACATATTGTTATTTTGATTCAGATGATTAAACATTTTGCTAAAAATATATAACACCGGCAAAAAAGGGGTGGGATTAACCCCGAAACAACATCTCTTTTGAGTCTGCTTAACATTCCTTTTCAATCAGATTGTGTCGAATATATATCAGATTCAGCATAACGATTGATAAATAATTTCGAATGCTGAAATAGAGGTTTACACGATATCCCAATCTTAACCAGCGCATACCCGAGACCAGCTGGCAAAATACGTTGAACATTACATACGAAGGATTAAATCTGCACATTTAAGACAATGTGTGCTATCAGGCCTTAAGATTGAGGATTGAGAAGAGATTTATTTTATTTACTGTTAAAAACAAGGACTTACATGATTTATGCACGGATCATTGATAGCCTTATTTTTTGGTCTTGTATCAATGTTTACTACATGACTTTTTTTTTGCATTCTTAACTGATATCGATTTAACATTTCGGCTTCTTCTTTCAGTTTCCGCACTCCATCATGATATTGATGACTATGTGCCGTGCACGTGCTTATTTTCACTTGCTTTATTTTTCATTCTTGTCCAAGCAATATAAGTTGAACTTGGACACGTTAAAATACAAATTAATAATTTAAAATAAGGATTTACTTACAAAACAGAATAAAAGGAGTGCCTCTGTCTGTATATTTATTCATTTAATCAAATCGCGATAAAACCGTATGAATCGTATATCCATTAACACAAAAATAAAAAGTTACTATATAATCCAAGTATTAACCGAAACGGAATTTTCTTCTTTAGCATGTGTGTATCTTGTATCAGATGTCCTTTTCTACCCTAGTAATGGACTTCCGACATTATAAATTAACCTTTTGTGTTCATATTAGGTGTATTCTTAATATTTTTAATTATATATAATACATTAAAATATTACCTCTTTCACTTTTTCTCTCTTCAAGGGAAGTTTTCCTGAAAACTCTCATTCTCCATAAAGTGCCGGAGCGTTTCTATTTCTTGCCATCTTTGAAATTATATATCTTACATTTATACGACACTACAACACAGATAAACAATAGCAATACCACTTGAGAGTAGGTCAATCTTGTTATCATAAAACTTAATGAGAAGACAGGAAGTTGCCATGGAAACGTCGCCTGGTCGTTGCGATACAGGTCATTAATTAATCTGTTTCGATCATTATCTACTAATGAGTGCCGTAGGGGTCGACCGGAGTTTTTGGCTGGGATTTCTTGGCATGATAAACAGTACAGCAAATAATGATGTTGTACTGGATATGTAAATACTAGCTTTTTCAAAGTTGATTTATAATTTATTTTCTAGATGTGACCCAGTTATTGGATGCGTGATTGATGAAGAAAGAGAGTTGGACATTTTGTCGGTAGATATTTCGTGATGTCTCAGCTAGTTTGCTCTTTATATAACAATAAGACTTTAATATGACGTCATGCTTCGGTTGAACTCTTTATTCCTTAAATGTTTTCCAATCCGTTTAACAAACAGGCAGTTTTTTTAGTATTTATCAAACAGGAAAGCAAAATTTCTTATCACGTTTTTGTTCACAAACAAGTGATAGCTTGAACGATACGTTTGATTTTGTGGTTATGACCTCAAGCATATACCTAAATACATGTATGTATGAAATACTAAGGGACAATTTAAATATGTTTTCACCATTGCTCTTTAATGCAGCGATTCAATACAGAAAAAATAGCTGAAATCCTATTTCAGTCTTTTAAAATGAATTCATGGAAACGGGTAAACTGTTTAATCGATAAAAGATAGTACGTATATGACAGAAGAAAGCGTAGAATATATAAGGGTGTGGATGGGGTTTACAGAATAGAGAATAATGGGAGAAAATAATAAAGAAGAGAGAATAATGAGCAAAAAAAAAAAAAAATAAAGAATAGAGAATGATGCGGTGCTAAAAATAAAGAATAACCGCACAAAAAGAATTGGGTAAACATATATTGATTACAGAAAAAAACAATGTCCAGTATACAGTTATCAAGTTATTACAGAATAGCCATTTTTTTAAAGAAAAGAAAATGAGTGAAAAAATAAAGAATACAGAAACGTTGGACCCTATCCATACTCTCATATATGTATGTCTGCATTTTCCCTCCTTTTCATGCAGAATTGGAAGATGAAAGCAGTGATGATACCTTTAATCAACATATAACCGAAAAGATTAAAACAACTGAAGGTAATTTAATTCCTACGTTTTTATTTTATAGCAAAGGTGTATATAGATATAAGAAGAAGTGGTATGAGTGCCAATGAGACAACTCTCCATCCAAGTCACAATTTGAAAAAGTAAACCATTATAGGTCAAAGTACGGCCTTCAACACGGAGCCTTGGTTCACACCGAACAGCAAGCTATAAAGGGCCCCAAAATGACTAGTATAAAACCATTCAAACAGGAAAACCAACGGTCAAATATATATAAAAACGAGAAACGAGAAACACTTATGAACCACATCAACAAACGACAACCACTGAACAAAATGTACATCTAGTTTCAAAATTGACAGTCCAAAACCTTACAATGCAATAAGTAACATAACAATAGACAAAATCACCAATTTGTACAGGCAAACATTTTCCAGAGCATAACAGCAAACCAGGACTACTTTTTAGGAAAACTACTGGTACATTTGGAAATTAGAATAGGAATTATGGGAAAACCTACAAAATTATACATACATCAAATAACTATCGACAGATTATTGATATATTGTTTTGAAAATTTTCAAACACAATGTAAAAATATCTGAAACTCAGTTGCAAATCGTTATTATCTTTTGTTTTAAACAGTCTTATAACCGATTTATCTAGTTTTACTAACAAAACAGATAGTTGAAAAATTGAATACAAATTTTTTGCGTATTTTTATATCTTTATACATAGACTCTGAAGGCAGATTACAAAACACTTAATATATATCACTTTTGTTTCGTTTCCTCTTGCGCTGAAAACTTTCTAACCTTAAAATTGAAATCATGACGAATAAAAAAAAAACTAGATGTAAGTACATAATGCAGCAACCTGAAAAATAACACAAATAAAACCCACATAAAGAGATGGGACCAAAATTGATAAATAAAAATAGATATAAAGTGAATAAAATTGAATTAAATTGAATAAGAACCGCCTCCATAAAAACATTAACAACAACGCAAATAAAATGAACATCTACTGCTATTACTTTTCCATTATAAAAACGACATAGCTATAGGTATTTTATACATTACTAAAACAATAATATATATAGTCACCAAGCCCATACAAAACAATCTGATTAAAATACAAATCCGGTGTCCACGATTTGCTCACAAGTAAATGATGCTCGGACACAAGATCCGTATTTTAATCAGATTGTGCACTATAGATCTCCGCCGTTATCAAGCTGCTTGGAATATTTTTTTTTTTTATGTATTCCAGATAAGCTAACTGGTATATCAACTTCTGACCCGTACAGTACAATGGAGAAAATTACAAGCTGTCTATAGAATATATCAATAGCACAGGTAAATTACGGTTGATAAAATTTCAATTGTAGAAAACTGTGAGCTAATTATTTATTGTGCATAGTTTGCATAATTTTGTAACTTGAAATAAAACCTATAATTTTGAGAACTTCGTTTGATTCATTTTAAGATAAGCCTTAGTCATATATTCGTAAATTATCGTAAGATTTCAATAGAACAAACGCGTTTAACTTATTAATGTATATGCCTAGCTACGATTAGAGGGCATTTCAGATATGTGCGTTAACTTGAAACTTAGTACACCTGTTCATTATGAAGTCAATGTTTCGTTATATATGCGGACCAAATGAGGATTATGACCGATTTCACATTTTGTGCATGTACTTGAAATGTGATAGTGTGAACTGAGCACGGTGTCCAATTGCCACATATTCTTGTTTTCTAAATGTTAAACACAATGTTTGTAGGGGACATAAATACAACGTCGGCGCAACCTGTGACAACAAGCGAAGAACAAGTCTATGTTCTGTCCAACATGTCAAAAGAGAAAAACCTTTCAGGTTAGATAAATATCAACAAGAATGTTTGTGTCCCTGTCTGACTAACTTTCAACACACATCCTTCTGTGCCCAAATTTACACGCGTTAGGACTAGAGAATGTATAAGTACGGTTGGTTCTTTGAATTTGTGTATGTCTAAGTGTTACATGTAGACAAGACATTCAATAAATCCGCTTTTATTAAATGTCAAATCACTGGATATCACCCAGTTTCATTTGAACAAAAGTTACTCGAACGAAGGAACTACTGACTCTTACGGAGTACATGAGATCATCTCGATTTTTGGTGATGTTCTTGTGCCAAATCTGTAGTTTTCTGTGTTGCATCACTTTTTTTTGTGTTTCAGTTGTGTTTTGTGAATGGTTGTTTGTCTTTTGTTAACTTTTTCTTATTATGAATAACCATGACTTATGGGGCTTGATCGCGACATTGGTATCTAATTAGCTTTTCTCTTCGTACTCTTTTATACAACCGATTTGTGGTGCCGTTACACCACTGTCTCAGGTTATAGGGAGGGTTGGCGCCTTCAAACATGTTTAGCCCCGCATTTATGTTTAGATGCCTGTCCCAAATTAGAAGCCTGTAGTTCTGTGGTTGTCGTTTGTTCATGTCTGTCATATTTGTGTTTCATAAATTGCTTTATCATAAATTAAGCCGTTAGTTTTCTGAATTGAATTGTATCATATTGTTCATGTCAGGGCTTTTAATGGCTTACTATAAATTGAGAAAATATCTGGGAATCATAAAAATCCAGGACATATCGAATAGTTAATATTGATCCATCAGACATACACATTAGAGGCGAAGCTTTATACCAAATTATCGATGCCAACATGATGCATCAAAATATCAATCTCGTTATTGACCCTGAAAATAGTACCAAGGACGTTACAAGTGAAACTCACGAGGATAAAATTTCATTGGGGAATGCAGAATGTTTAAATTCATATTTGAAATTTGTTTCGAGTTGAACGAAGCAAATGCTTCTTATTGCTAATGATTAGTATGCAGACAATTTTTATATGAAAAATGAAACATAGACCAAACAACACATGCTTATGGTGCACTAGACTGCACCAACACAATTTATAGGAATCACTGTGAGGACAGATAATTTGGTTGACTGAAAGGAACGTCCATATAAGTCAAACGTGTATTGACACTTTTTGTAGGGTAAAAACCGCGATGCGTATCATAGATGCAAAATACTGTAAATTCAGAAATTTTACATTTGCTTATAATTGCAAATGATGAACAAAATACAATAAATCGAGATGAAATTTTTCGTTTTAAAGAAATGCTTATTACAAAATATCATCTGAAATCCAAAATGCGAGTTTTTAGTTGATTTTGCGAAAACTATCTCATTGGAAATCTCAAAATGATAAAACACAAAATTTCTGAATATACAATAATAGTTTATTAAATATGTTGGCCCTATACGTCTGTGTGCATGTTAGTGATGTTGAATAAACTATTCTTTTAGTAACGTTTCCTACAATTTAGACACCCCAAGGGTGACTGGGGTATATAATTATAATCACTTTTGTCTTTTTCCGACCGGCATTTAATCATGTCCTATTTCAATCCATTTAACCCTTAGTCTGAGTCGGGCATTTCTCTAGCTGTGCGGGATGTATAAATTCGCAGTCACGTCCGGTCAGATTGCGGACGTTAACTAGATGTCTCCTGTAGAGAAATTGCCAAAATATCTGCACGTTATGAACCCTGGCAACAACTCTTTTAAGGGCACGTAGATGGCCTGTTTTAAGGTATATAAATATGGTACTAACTTTGGTCTTCTTCCGACATGCAATAAAACTCTTGTTTAAGTCAGGCATTCGTTTAGCTGTGCGGAATGTATAAATTCGCAGCCACGTCCAGTTATGTTGCGGACGTTAACCCCGATGTCTATTGTAGAGAGAATGCACGTTAGGAACCCTGGCAACAACTCTTCTAAGGGCCCGTAAGTGGCTTGTTGAAAGGATAAACATCTGTTCGTATTCACTTTCCCTATTTTTCCATTGGCACCGCCGTTGATCCCTTCGAACCCCTATTTCAATACTTACATATCATATAACAGTCAATTTGTTTTCGTCCTGAATATGCATGAACTATTTGCCACAGGACGTACAGTAAACAGTTATAAATCAATTAATTCTAGTAGATAGTGTCTTGACTTTCAAAACTTGTACACTAGGGTTAAATGTATTTGTACTAATCTAATAGCACCCACGGAAAATATGACACAAGAAAATTCTCTGTGTTCTCTTTCTATTCGTTATTGATTGTGTTTTATGCTTTTGTCTGATTAAAGATGCATAAAACTGAAAAGGTGTACCCGTGGAAGATGACCAAAAGACATATAATTATGTTATTGGTAGTAAAATCATTATCATAGATTACAATACTAGTGCATTGCCTCTGTTGGTGACTTGTCTGTCTGTAAGAGTATAATTTGCGTACGAGCTGGTGTTTTCTACAGATTTAAGTCAAAATATATTTTTATTTTAAATTTCATTTTATATAATTTATCATCGATTTATTCTGTATGGCTTTGGCGAAGTTCATCTTGTGAACCAATTTAAAAGAGAAACACAGAGGCTGAGTAAAGCTAATAACATTAAGGGAAAGACAACTTTAACAGACAGCAACTAATAGTTAAAATTCAACATCAGGCTCTTGGCCAGAACCGTTGCGTTGTGTTTGATGCGTTTAAATTGTCTTTTATTTCGCTTTCTGAACTGTTGTCTCTATGATACCTCGTGTGGCTGAGAATTACTTTATTTCGCACGGGGCCTTTTGTACCTTGCTATGCGATATGGGTTTTGTTATTTGTCGAAAGCCGTATGGTGACATATAGTTTTTAACATATACGTCATTTGTTTTTCTTGTGGAGCGTGGTCTCATTGGCAATCATACACATTAAATTATGTTAATAGTAAATATTGAATATTACGCATACCACAAGTGGACGATAATAAACAGATTAGAAAACCGTGCAGCAAGATCTGAAATCATTAGTTTTCAAAGGGCGGATCCAGGGATTATTTTCAATACTTATGCAGGTATGTGAAATCTGGCAATGTTAGTCCACGCACATCCTTACACTATAATTCATTGAACGATTTTTTTTCACTTTGAAAAACAAAATTTTAAATAAAAAATGTATATATCATAAAAGGGCTAAATGGGGATGTTCAGATTCTGGATACGATGCATTTGGTGTTTAAAAAAAAAAAAAACAACAAATAGAATCCTGATAGATTGTGTCATAGGAAACCAATATGATTTTCTTCGATCTTGTGTAATTTTGTTTTTGATTATTACGTCTGTGTGTACGTTGGCTACTATCTCTGTCTTCGAAGTAGCTTGTTTTAAGAGTTTCATGTTTCAATTTTATACTAGTTCATACCGTATACTCATAGATGTGTGGTTCAAATTCTTTATAGACTCATTGTATTGTGTACTAGTACATTAATCGGTGCTGACAATTGAAAATAAGGTTTATTTTCACTTTCTTTCTTTCTATTGTATATGTATGTATAAACTGTATACTGGTAGTTTTGGCAGAATAGTATGTTACCCTCAAATTACTCATCGATGAGAAGAAGATTAGCGTATACATGAAACAGCAAATATCAAATAAATAAGATTTAAGTTTCTAATATATTTAATTCTGGTTATTGATAAAATTACAAAATATCATTTTATATATTATATAATACTCTACATTAAACAAATATAATGTCATGAATATGTGTTCCACTATTGTTTTAGTCCTCTACTTCTTTTCCAATTTTCCATTAATAAAATGAATCAACGTATTGTTTTCTTACAAATTGCTTTGGTCTGAGCATGCGTGTACTACATGTCGTTAGTAAGTTTTGTTAATTTGAATTATTATCCTTTTATAAATTTATATAAAACTACAAAAAGTAGGAATCTGCTAAATGACAAGATAACAATTTTAGTGAAATGGCTATAAATATTTTTCACAGAAGAAGTTAAACCCTGAAACCAATCTATGTAGACAATATAAATCATATCCGTTGTTCCTAAACATATATAACTGTTGTAAACTTTTTAAGATGATATTCCAATTGATTTTAAGGTCTTCCAATCAACAAACATTTCACAAGATACTATTTTATTACCATTGCCTTTAAATAAAGATGATTATCAAAACTACACATTCGTAACCACAACACACAAAAAAAAAAAAAAAAACAAACAAACGACAGAAGTAGGTGCCATCCAAATAAAAAACAAATTCTAAGCAAGCGAATTTTAGAAAAGACTAATTGAATTAGAATCAACGAACTGTTCCCATTTTGATTCTTTCCATTGGTTGTCCTTAAATATATCTTATTAATTTTTTTTTTTCACTTTAAAAAAAATTTTTTTCAGAATTTTGATATTCTTATCTACAGTTATGTACAGATGGTGAACAATTTAGACAGAAATAACCACACAAAATGAAAAAAAAAAAAAAAAGTAGAATCGACAAACACCAATGTATAGTCGAAATGATTCAGAACTTAATCTTTGTCAATATATGAATTTTTGATACAATTTTTATTTTGGATTACGATGTTACTAAATAAATAGATTCCTTCGTCATAATTATTTAAACATATCAATGATTTTATAAAACTCCTAACTGCCTTAAACTATATATACATTTGTTTATTAAAATGTCACATATTGATTGTAATAAAAATAATTTATACTCAATATACATACATAATAAAACAAGAAATATCCAGCGAAAGATCTGACTTACGAGACACTTCACGTATATTTACCAAGTAACTATATAAAAATTAAGAAAGCGTATAAATAGAATAACATATATTGTTATGTCTTTTAAACAAAAGAATTCACCTAAGCATAAATCTTTATTTATAAGTTATATAAAACATTTACACATTTCACATTGAATGTTAGAAATTTCAAAGTTTTCTATTTATAATAAAATATCAATTTATAAATCACAAATTCACAATAATCTTCTAGCATGCAGAATTCGACAAACATGAAAATATACTTTTCCACAACGAAAATACATGAATTTCACAGTACACATGCATGCTATATAACACCATTTTAAGTAGCAGACCTTTTAAGAATCCATTAAATATGATTCATAACTGAAAAGAATACAAGTGAAATATTTTGATATCTTATTTAGGATGTAAAAGTATGTTGAAATTCATGTTTTATACTTCATACTGACCCTTACAAAATCAGATGAAAATTCTATGAAATGCATCTAAAAATACATGCTGAGGAGATAACTCCAATAAGGTCCAATGAAATTTATTGGAAAATGGTTATTATCTGTACTGGTAAGGCAGTAACAGAAAAAATATTATTCGTTCTGCACATATAAACCAATACTGCATCTGATTGTCAAAATACATTTTGTAGCCTTTTATGCGGTGAATTACACAATTTCGATTTTGCATGATCGTTAATCAATGTTAATGGAATACTACTTAAAAGTCATTATAATAATGTTTTGTGATTTATAAATTGAAATTCATCCTTAAAATCATCGATGTGCTAGTTAACAAGTTTTAATCTATTAAAATACATATTTTTATTTAAAGATGTGTACTGGACAATCATATTATGGTAATAATATACAAAAAAAAAAAAAAAAAAAAAAAAAAAAAACAGCAATATGTTTACAATTAAGAAATCATTTTTCCTTATCAGACAAAAATAATGAAAATAAAACATAAAAAGAAATAGAAAGATATGGATTGCATGCAATGTGAAGACGATGATTATTCATTAGATATTGAATATTCTATTTACATTGATTCATTCTTGCATGGTTTGTTTCCTTTTACAATGTATAATAGGTAAAATGAGGAAATATGATCTAAACATTGACCTCAACGATATTATTGCTATAAGAAATCGAGTCAACCACAATTTGAAATTTCAATTTTTCAAAAGCATATAAAACAAGTATGATCAGACGATTTTATATATATTTTTTTAATTTAAGCTAACGTATATAAAAAGATAGTTTAGAAAACAATAACAAACAGCCTTTAGAACATTTATAATTAAATTGTTAGTTTTATAATTATCATGATTATACATTTATGAAATGTTTCTGACTGCTGTTAACATTATTCTAATATCAATTCAACTAATTAAGCGACCATGAAACAGGACAACCTGGACTATCATTGTTTTCTATCATCAACTCTAATAAACCAGACGGTAAATTTATACTTTCATCGTCATCATCTTCACCACTGTCGTTAGACATAGGTTGCCAGAAGGAAGTTGTATTCGTCCTAACCTCCTCCTGCCAGATTCATCGTCGTCTTCATCATTTT